>ML675638.1:3008807-3020425 GCA_007922155.1 Mesoclemmys tuberculata
TACACTGGAATAACACATGGAATCAATTAGAAATAGTTAATCAGGAACACCTAGTCCACAATAACTCTCCAGGCAGCAAGCCTTTACTTAAATGAGTAGCCCCACTGAAGTCATCAACATAAGGATTGCTGAATCAACTCTCTTCATACTCATTCCCATGAGTTACTGACTAGCCCACCCTAGAGAAACCTTTTTTTCAGCTTTATTTGAATTGTGATTTACATTTGAGCAGAAATTGGTTATTTCATTAGCAATGAAATAAACAAAAGCTAAAAGAAAACCAACCCATCTCATTTATCATTTACATCTGCTGTATTAGTTTAGATGGAATAAATGGGCCCAAAGAATCAAATTTGTTAATATGACCCTGTCACTATCCAGCTTTAAACAAGGTTTGGGGTTTGGTATACAGAGACCTCAGCCTAATTAGTACCATGGCAAACACTCCATTAAAAATCTTTTTCACCTTTTTTAAATATATAGAAAAAAGAAGGAAAAACAAACAATTAGAGCATTTGAAATGTAAGTATTAAGGAAGGTTTTCATTTTAACAACATTGCTTATCCCCTTTCCCTTTAGCTGGAGAGAGTGTTTTAGAATGAAATCCCCACACATCACAGTCCCTTAGATGGTATTAAAGATGACAGTTACAGTCCTCTTGGGGAAAAGAGGAGAAGTGAGCTGAGATAGACTGGAATAAGTTGTTGCTGCTGCTGTTAGAATCTAATCCTGTTTCCTAAATGACAAAATGGTTGAACATCCAGGAGAAAGAAATGGACAGCAAACATAGAAAAGGCAGCTCTTCTCTCTGGGGTTGATTCTCACTTGCAGCCTCACTGAGGGAAAAAGACAGGCACAGAACATAGTCTTATTAGCCACTCCAAACTTGTGCAAACTTGCCCCAGTATTGGGCTGTTTAGGGCACTGGTTTTAGTTTCCTTGTTGGTCACAGGCTTGCAACAGTGCTGCAAAACACACAGATTGGTTGGCTAAGCCAGACTCTTATTAGACAGAAGAAAAAAGGAGAGGGACAGGAAAGAGAAGAAATGAGGTGGGAAAGGAAAAGGACACATGGGGTGGATGGAAGGATACATGACAAAATCTGACATCCCAGGTGGTAGTCAGGATTTAGTCGGGACTGGTGAAGGTGGCAATGCCATCTGGATCCCTCTCTCTTAGCTATGTCTCATCAGGCCATCTTTCAGGATAACAAAGGTTCACAGTCCCAGGAGATGATGGGGGTGGTAGCCATGATGGTGAAAGATTGCCCTTTTCTCTCTCTCTTCTGTCAGCTAGCCAGTGTTTCCATCCATCCGGCTGTATTTCCCCCTCAATGTCTCTTCTTTTATTTTCAAGGATCCCAAAAGGGGAGTGATTGGTGAAATACCCTCATTACTGTGTCCACCAGAGGCCTAATTTCCAACACCCTGATATTGGTTCCCTGATTTCCAGTCCCACATATCGCTTGTTTATTAGGCAGGATTATAACAGTGCTTGAGTTATATCAGGAGACCTTTCTCTTTGGACTAACCTCATCTTTTTGTCTCCCTTTGGCATGTTTTCTCACTGACATTTATTGCTTTAGGTTATTGTGACACTTACCTTGTATGTGACTAAGAACTGAAATGCAGAAAACATGAACAGGAAGAGAAATGGATGGTTTTTTATACCAAGCAGTATAAACAAGAGATGAACTTACCTGAAATGCCTTAAATTACCCTTGCCAATCTCTGACGTTTTTCCAGTGTTGATTTTTCAAAGCCAAATTCTGAAGCATTAATTATGGTGTTAAAGGGATAAGCAAAGCAAAGAGGTCTATTGTAGCACAATACTAGATCTCCAAGAGGAAGCTTATGGACAGGGACTTTGTTCTTTTAGCTTTTGGTAAAACTCTACATATTATTATTGATTATAATATTACAAATCCATAGTACTCTGAAAATTATGCCATAATAGTCTGTTTATTACACACACATACACATATATATATATTGTGTGTGTACGCACACACATACATACTCACACACAGGTATAAATATTATATAGACACACATATACAGTGCTATGATTTGTTAGTCTCTCATTTAATTATAGCTCTGTAGATAATTATCTGCTATGTAGATAAGGGGAAAAGCCCGATTATGCCCATTTTTCCCACTGAAAGCTCAATATCCCCCATGCACATTGTAAAATTCCCAGTAAAAATGCTTTTATTCTTGTGTGTGTTTTGTGGCCAGCAGCCAATATTTTTAACCTTATCTGAAGTTATTCCAACAAGTTGATGAGATCTAGTGCACAGGATATCTTGGAGACACTGAACAGCACATAAAAGAAGTCATTCATTGGCGAATTAGGAACTCCAGAATCCAGCCAATTTCCTAAAAGTTGTCACACCCAGGATAATCCTTTGGAAGTTCGTGTTGAGCCTTTACAAAGTTTTGTAACAGTGCCTTAAAGCGCCCACCTGTGCACACTCCCACTACAGCAAAGTTTTACAAACACATTCCTGAGACTAAATCTGACATTTAAGCATCATGCTGACATTTGTTGTTTTATGTAAAACAAATGTAACGTCATGATCTGGGCCTAAGACTCACTAGTTCGGTGCCTAATGACATTTGGGTCAGAGCCATGACTCATGGAATCTTAGGATCTGTTCCAAAGCCCTATGGAGGCAATGGAAAGAGTCTTCAATAGGCTTTGGAGAAGGTTCTCAGTGATGAGTGAGAATGATGGCCTTCAGCATGCAGTTTGTCTAACAAAGAATTTACAGAGTCCATCTTTTTCTGTGGACTGCAACACTGCACATAACTATAAAGACAACTGGAGCAGGGGTAGCCACTGGACACATTTGTCTTCGTGGTCAGTGATGAGGTGAGCCTATTACTGTCAATGGTTAAGGTCTCTCAGTATTTGTTTTCTTCTTCTTAAGGTGGTGCTAGTGGGCACAGTTAAGATTGGGTGACTTACTGTGCATTTACCAGTTTCAAAAGTCTGCATTTCTTTAGAATTTAACCTGAACTTTAAATTTCCTGTTCTTCCCATTTGTTTTATTTTTAAATAATTTTTATCTTCAATTTACTGATAGGTCCTCTCATTCTTAATTCAGATTTAACTTGTCTGTGAACGTGACAGTGTCAGAAAACACTTCTGTGACTAAATCATTACACCTTTACTAAGTAGCTTGTCTACTGTTCTGTACAAAGGCTCTCAAGCAACTGAAGTGCAATAAGAACTGGGAAGATACCAAATGTTTCTGCATAGCCTTCATTCCCCAAGGATGCTTAATCTTGGATCGATTTAGCAGCAGTCAGCATCAGAAACAGCAACATAATTAGGGGGTATCATCTGCCAGACACCATACATGCACTGTTTATTAGTGAACAGCCTAAGCTTCACGGGCCAAATTCATCGGTGATGTAACGTCATTGAACTCAGTGGAATTAAATTAGGGATGTGGCAGAGGAGGAGGAATTTGACCTTATGGGCCAGATTGTGGTTGGCCTTGTGTAGGTGTGCCAGGGTTAATGGGAGTGTAAGGAAAACAGCTGGGTAGGCATGGGATTTGTGGGAAATTCTGCAAGCTCATTTTCTTTTTCATTGCAGAATAGAATGGAAAAAAAATTCAAAACTCTCTGCAAAATGAAACATTTGTTTCATTTTGGGTCAATTAAAACATTTCATTCTGATTTGACATTTTAAAAAAATTATTATACAAAAGAAATTGAAGCAAAAAGTCATTTTTTCTAAACACAAAGTCAAAGCATTCCACTCCAGAAATGTCAAAATGGAACTTGGCAACATTATCTGAATGTTGTGTTGGCTTTTTTAAAATGAAACTTCATCTCAATTGCCATGTTCCCATGAAATGTTTGACTTTCAATGAACTGACGTTTTCCAGCAGAAAAACATGCAATCGTAATATTTCCAAAGAGCTCAGCTAAGGAGCCTCCCTCCTGATAGCTATGTGCAAGGGCCAGAAACCATTCAGGTCTTTGTGCTGCCTTAGGACCTGATCCCGTCACCCTTACTCACATTGAATAGTACACCACTCACTGAGTAGTCCCGCTGATTTTTATGGGTAGCAGAACTGTGACCATAAAGGACCAAATGGGGGGCAAAGGTAGCAGGACTGTGACCCTAAGCCCTTTGCATTACCCAGCAGCGCTGGCTCAGCACAGGGGGAGAAGCCACACCAAGTCCTTTCAAGGGGTGTAGGAGTGACTCTGCTCCTCCCCACAACCTGTGCTTTATTCACTTGTCTCTCCCTCAGGCACAAAATATCCAGGAGCTCCCACTAGCTGTGTGGATGCCTGCTCTGCCTTCCAATCCAGGCTATGGCTTAAAGCCACAATTAAAACCCTGTAAGTTCATATCTTCCATGTGTACGGGGCTGTAGATGGCAGCCTCAAAAGTCCATGTAGAAAAAGTTTACCGTTTACTCAGGGATAGAGGATTAATTTTTCCAACCTCTTCAGAAGTTCTCATCTGTTCTAACAATAGCTGAACACCCACTCTTTATTGCACAGGAGCAAGCGTTAACTCGGATGTATTCAAATGACTTTGGAAATTGCTGGTGAGAGATGAGCTATGGCACACCAGGAACTTGTCTTCCACTAACACAAAACAGCCCAACTGATCATTCTGCCAGAAAAGCAGTTGTAGGTTCTGAGACTCAGCTGTTGTGCCCAAGTGAGGAAAGGGCAGTCTGTCTGTCTTTAAACTAGCAGCGATATCTCCTAGTTGGCACTCCACTGAGAGGTCTGTCTAGCATTATGCTGTGTTAGTCCAAATCATGCTTATCTACTCAAGAAGTTATTCCACTGACTTCACCAGGACTGTCAGCCTGCACAGAGCAAGCAGCGTTTTGGCTCTCTATGCTATTTAGAAGGATGGCAGGGGAGACAAGGGGATGGTAAAGTGAAACAAGGACCTAACTTTGTCACTCTTATGTTATAAAAAAAAAAAAATCTCAGGTTCTCTCAGATTACACGCTTGAAGCTAAATTTGGGAACATCTTAGGCTTGGAGCAAAGGACTGGGAGTCAGGGATGCTGGCTTCCAATTTTGGTCTCTGCCAATGATTTTGAGTATGCCCTTGATTAAGTCACTTAATGTCTTGTATCCATCTGCAACATGAGTCTAATAATGTTTATTTACCTACCTCACAAGGGGGGAGGCTTAATTTCTTAATGTTTTTAAAGTGCTCAGAGATCCTCATATGGAAGAAGCTATAGAAGTGTAAATCATTCTTAAAACACAATATTATTAAAGTTGTCTTGTTGGATTTCATAATATACTGAATTTATAATTTGCCTTTTTGGTTTGATTGTTATATTTCATTACACAGAATGATGTGGACATTCCAAATGTTCTCTGAAAGTTGGTGGGGTTTTTTTGTTTTTTCTTCTTCGGCATTTGCTTTTCTGTGCCTTGTTTCATATGTTTTCAAACAGCATCAGCTGCTTGCAAGAAAGGCCTTGGTCGCTAAGGGGCAGATAAAAATGTCATCCTACTCTTAGGGTAGTTTGTTCCTTCTAGCATATTTATACCCTACTGAACACACAGTAAAGGATGAAGAAGAGTTTTCAGCAAGGCAGGGAGCTACAAGTCATGGCTCCATAGAGCTTTCCTAATGTATTTTGGAAGCATGATGGAAAGCTTTAAGGAGACCTTCATGGACACCAGATGGGTAAATAATTCACACTGCATACTTAAATAAGTAATGTTATTTGAATAAAAATCCGTGCGTGTGGAGGAGGCAGTTAGCACTAAGGGGAAAGCACCAGATTTAAGAGAGATGGGCAGAAGAGAAGCTCCTTTGTCAAGAGGTTTACATGAACCAGCATTAATTAGATATTATTCATGAATAAAACAGATCTATGGGAGGGACAAATCTCAAGCCCAAGAAATCAATGCAAGTCTTTCCATTGATTTCGAGGGGCTTTGGATCAGGTCCTGGGTCATCAACCCCTAAGACAACTTCAGCTGTTATAGACCTAAACAACCTGAACCCCAAACGTATTTCTAGAGCTAACCAACGTGTCTAGGATAACATGTCTCTGTGTTTAACCATTTAGTCTCTTGGTCTAGTTTCAGTAACAAATCACAGCCACTTTCAGTCTAATTTCATATGAAATCTCTCAAATTCCTACTCTCTAATTAAAGGCCTGGTCCTGCAAACCCTTGTTTATTTCAGCAGCCCCACTGGCATCAGCATCTTTATTCACGTGAGCCAGGACTACTAATTTATTTATACAACGGTTCCTCTCTTGGATAACTGGCTGTCCTGCACTCATGGGTGTAGAAGTTTACAGGACTGGGCCCTAAGGCTTTAATTCATTTCAAGTTGCTTTTTCTATTAAGCATTTCTAACGTACCAGGCTTGCTAATAATTCCTTAGATTAGAGCAACATTTGACTGTACTGCAAAATAAAAGGAACTAGAGAACCCTTGGCGTTTTACAGATGGCACATACCTTAGAACTCAACCTTCCTGCTACACCTATGAATCTTAACAGCCTCAGCTGAGTTGCTTGAAGACAGTCCGTGCTCCCTGTAGGCCAGATTGTCATAGCCCTTCCCTGGTTTTGCAGGGAAGTGAGGCGAGGCCCCTGTGTTCTCCTGCTCAGATTGTAACTCTGGCTGAGAGGAGCACAGCAAGACATACTTGCCCAACATTACCCACTATGAACAAATGGGCCGGGAGGGAGCAGAGAGGGCCCGGGGGTGAGAGGAGGCCTGGCTCCATTAGCAAGCTAGGCACATAAGGATGAGTCAGCTACTCTACGCCCTGGAAAGCTGGTCTGCTCCAGGGGAGTGGCACAACTCCCTACCATCCTGTCACTTCGGTGTTTCGAGGGATGGATGGACAGACTATATTGTTTAAGAAAAACATCTCTAGTGGGTAACACTAACAGCTGGAGCAGATGTGCTTCAGTACAGCTGCTGAACATTGTTATTTATTTCAATTAAAGTAACAACCCCTTCCACAACTGCCTATACAAGATCCTACACGCCCTAGTGCATAATTAACTATTAGAGACTTTTTAAACAAAATATCATTTTGCTATTCCCAGATAAACCTTCTAATAGGGGCTAACTACACGTGCAGTGAAATGCTAGCAAATGTGCCTAGTGCTGACCAGAAAAAGACACCTGTAAACGGCTTTTTAAAAACACTGAGTGGGGAAGTACAAGGTTCGAAGAGGACGTTCCATCATTTTGCTTCCACACTCCCACCTCGCCTATGGACCTCATGCAATGTCTCTGCTCAAGAAAAGTAACATCAATGCAGAAAAGACCCAGCCAGCTGCAGCAACGCTGGACTTCAAGTCAAATAAGTTGCCGTTACAAACCTTGTGCCTTGAGTTCTAGAGTCTGTGGGTCAGCTGCCCACACTGTTTGAAGGATGCATCCTGTCCAGTCAACAGTACCAGCTCCCAACAGAGAGCCAAGACCATTTCAGGAGAAGTAGCTCTTGAGATACTATTGCAAACACAAAACCACATGGAAGTTGCCACGTTACCTCTCTGGTCACTAAAACAAAAGAGCTGAAGAGGAGTTACCAGCAATGGACAGATAAGGTTAATGTAAAGGGCCCAACCAATAGGAGTCTCACCACTGACTGTAGTGAGAGCAGGGCCAGACACAAAATTAGCAATGGCACCTGGACCATGTGATCTTCAGATTGATCTGTAAAGGAGGCGGCACAGAATATGATCCATGCTCAATGAAATCAATGGACTCGGGGTCTAAGCCTAAAGAGAAGAGCACGGTAGAAAGCTGAGGAAGATATTTGAGAATAATGATAAATGTATTTCACACTCCTGCGGAACCTTTCATCCAAGGAGCTCACACACACCCACTAACTCAGCACCTCTATGAGGCTGGTAAGGGATACACAGCAATCATTTCCTCCAGCGTTATAAAGTAGCTGCATGTGGAAGGAAGTAAGGAACTCAAGGAAGTAAGACCTAAGATAGGTAAAAATGGAGCCCCCAATGGTGAGAAGAGAGGTGTAAGGAATAGATCATCAAAAGCAAGGAAATAAAGGAACCCATTACAATGCATGAATTGTATAGAGGATAACATGTGAGACAGAAGATAGAAAATAAATCTCATTTAATCCTGGCGGTCGGTTAGATGACATCTTTGGTGTGAGCAGTATTTTGGTCATCAGCATCTCAAAAGCACTTCGGAAGGACATGACAAACAGATACTGGTCCCTGTCTTGCTCCCTTTGAAGTTAATGGGAATTTTGCAGTTGATTTTGATGGGACCAGGATCAAGCCCATTATGGGTACTGGAAGTGAGCATATTATTTGACATGTCTCTACTGTAACTGCTCTGTATTCTTTTCTGATGTAGCATGCTATCTGGTTTTCTCTGCGATGTATATAGTTGGGCATCTTCTGTGAAAAATACAATACACCACATGGATGCAAATCCTCAGGGATTCTGAAAAACATCTGTGAGATAGAAGATATCAACACCAGGAGGTGGGACAGTGTAAGCATAACAAGTTCCAATGCAGAACTTGGTTTCTGGTTGGATGGTGTGGTTAAGGGCAGTTGAAACTCTAAGGGGCAGGGGGGATGGGGCTCTGTCAAAGAAACTTGGACAGGTTATCTTTGTACAAAAGGAGAGTTTCTGGGCGGCAGTGATGTGAGGACAAAGGATTTTCACATAGAAGCAAAGGGATTTTTTTCTCTTTCAGGGAGTGGGCGGTTAAAAGTTGCACAGACTGTTCAGCATTCAGGAACTGCCCGTCCCACAACTGTTTCTACATATCAAACAAAGAGATTTATTTGAGCCTGCCTACAAAAGCCTGCTTGATTTTAAACTGGGACGTGGGCAAAGGCATCTCCATAAAAGGTGAAGGGTGCTGCAAAGATTCCCATGGGAGTTAATGGGCCAAATTCAGCTCTCAGCTGTTACACATTGACTCTAGGGAATGTACAATTTGAGTTGATAGCAAACAAATATTCGTGAACCAGCACAGTGAATTATTGTTATTTTATATTTATATAATACCCAGAACATCCACACACATAAGGGATAATCACATCCCATTAGAGCTAGATCTTCTTAAATCAAGAAAGAGATTATGTGGTATAGATTTCAAAAACAAAGAAAATATCTACCTGGTGAAATATAACTATAGCCAATGCCTTTCATCTCGGAAAGGCTTGGTCGTCAAGACCATGTTGGAAAATCTGTTTTAACTAATTTTCAAATTTAAGCATCAAAATGTGATTTCTGATTAGTTTTAGTATTTTAATAGTTTTAGATTAGTGTGTTTTGGTACATATGTAATCATTTCAGTACATAAATATGAAAAAAATACATTTTTACTGAGCTTTGCAGCCTCATTTTCCAGAAGAAATGCAATATACAAACATGTTTATGTTCTCTCAATTCCTAGATGCTAATTGTCCATTAAATAAATGAAGATTACTGATCACATGGATCATATATCTTTTTTGAGAGGTTAGGGCTAATTCTGCAAATCCTTAACCAGACAAGTAATTTTTACCCACGTAGCTCCAAGTTAATGGGGCTTCTTGCGTTAATAAGGGACTACTACTTCCGTGAGTAAGAATTTGCAAGATCAGCCGTTTGTGTCCCACTGTACTCAGTGCATTAATTTGCATGGGTTATTGCCAAAGAATTCAAATTATTACTGTTCTGCATATTATTATAGCAAATAAAATTAGTGTCAGACAATCAGAAAAGCCCCTATTTACTGCTAAAAGTCATACACCTATAAATTTTGACTTGCTGAAGAAAAAACACAGCTGTTCCTTTGCCAGTCAGAATGTTGCTTTTTTGCAGTGGTCATTTTCACACACAAACATATATTAGAGAAAATGTCTGCCATATTGAATTAGTTGGTTTAACAGACAAAGTTAATTGGAATAAAACTTTGTGACCAAGATAACAGGATATAGAACACTTTATTTTAATCTTTTTTGCCTCCATGTTTTATGTATGATAAATGTTTCATTTATCTGGCAGGAGAACATTGTGACACTGATTCATGCCATTGACAGTTATCTCCTTAATGGATTTGGCTCTGATTCAGTTAGATACTTAAAACACATGCCTAACATTAAAGCCAGCAAACAGTGCCATTGATTTCAGTGGGACTACTTGTGCTCAAAGGTAAACCTCACTGAATCAGGTTCTGTATCCTTAGTAGTACTGCCAGCAAAAGAGATGGAAGGAAATGCTTCACAAGTCAGAACTGGACATTTTGTAACTTCCTTAAAAGTCTGAAAATCTTCATCTCCTTTCAATCAAATGTGAGCACTACCATGTACCAGCTTCCTCAGGGTCTTGCTGATATCAGTGTCTGGAAAAAAGGAGCTGGGTAAAAACTGAATCCAGGCAGGACTGAAATGATGCTGGTAAGATGAGGGGAGTACATGGAAGAACCTTTATTCTCTAGTACAACCCCCACTAGCTAGGGCGTCTGCCCTCAAATTGTCAAGACAGGCTGCAGCCCCAGAGTCCTTTTGGCCTCTTCATTGCTGCTGGGTGTCCAAATAGATATGGTGGCAAAAATCACCCACTTCCATCTGTGACTGACCAGATACACCTCATCCTATCAGAGGCACTTTGGCTGCAGATATTCATGCCTTTTGACTCCCAAGTTTGTACACTCTGACTCCTATCTAGGAATGAAGCCACATACCCCAAATATCACAAAAAACAGCCCTTCTGCTTATTAACACAGGTGCCCATGAACACAGTGCTTTGCTCTTTATCTCCTTGGCTTCCTGCTGAATCTAGAGTCCAGTTCAAGGTCTCTGTCCTGACATTCAAAGCCCTCAGAACATTATCGGGCTTTCTCCAGCGTTGAGGGGGAAGCGGAATAAATGAAAAAGAAACAAAAACTAGGGACCCAAATCCTCTGCCAGGTGGCTGGGTTTGGAATCCCCGCTGTATGAGACGGGCTTGAGCAACCACTCAGAGCCCGACCTGAACGGCCTGGGCCGCAGCTGGCTCTTCGCAGCTGTGCAGCCGGCTGCGAAGCGTGCCTGAGTTCGCGGGGTGAGTTCAGGCCCCGCGGTGGTGCCGGAGAGGCGGACCGTGGCCCGGGCAGCGAAGGGGGCTCTGCGGGTGGAGCCCAGCGGCCCCGCCGGGGAGGCTGCCCGCCCTCCCGCGCCCCGGGCACTCACCATGACGGAGAAGACGAAGGCCACGATGTTGATGGGGTACGCGGGGCAGAAGCAGGAGAAGATGCTGAGCGCCAGGTAGTTCTTGGGCCGCGGCCGCTCATGGCGGGGCGGCGTCTCGGGGCTGCCGTCCCAAGCCCGCTTGCGGTCCGAGCTGGCGGGGTCCGACATGGGCAGGCTCCGGGGCGGCTCTGGGCTGGCGGCGGGGCGGGAGGGTCTGAAATCCCAGCGCCAGGCTCAGGGGAGCCGTGACCCCACCCCTCCGCGTCCCCGTCCCCGCCCCCGCCCCCGCCGCCGGGCAGCGAGCCAAGCGCCGGCCCGCCACCGAGCGCCGCCGCCTCACGGCGGGACCCGGCCCGGCCCGGCCCCGCGGGGTCCTGAGGCGGCCGCTGAGGCGGGGCGGGCGCGGCGGACAAGGCGTGGCGAAGGGCCCCGGG
>ML675638.1:3020825-3066076 GCA_007922155.1 Mesoclemmys tuberculata
GAGCCCAGCGCGGGCGGGGAGGCGGCCCCGGGCCCGGCCGCCGCGGGGCTCCGTCGGGGGGACTCGGCGGCCGCCATCCCGCGCCCCAGCCGGCCCGGGGCGGGCGCCTCGCCCCTCACCGCGGGCACCGCCGGGAAACCCCGCGCGCCAGGGGGCGTCTCGCGCCCCGGGCACCGGGACCTCGCGGGGGGTCGGTTCTTACCCCCCGAGCGCTCCTGTCCGCCGCGGCCGGGCCTGGGGGGCAGGGCCCCCGCGCTGTTACAGGGCCGGTGACCCCGACCCCTGCAGCTGCGGGGCGGGGCGGGGCGGGACACAGTCCTCGGCTGGGCCGGGCCAGGACCGCAGCCGCCCCCCGGCGTGTGCACCTGCAGCCCCGCCGTCACAGGCTGAGCGAGTGGGCAGAGACGCCCCGGGCAGGAGTGGGAGGAGGTTCTGGGCCCAGGGGAGCCCCCCCGGCATAATAGCTCTCACAGCCGCATAAAATCCACAGCGCACCTGCTGCTGGGATAATCCGGAGTACCGAATCAGAGCGCCTCACTCACGTAGCATCTGTCCTCACCGCACCTCTGGGCGGCAGGGCCCTGTTATTCCCATGCCACAGATGGGAAAGGGAGGCCCACAGGGACTCACACAGGACATCTGTGGCAGAGCAGAGGCTTGAACTCAGTTCTCCCACGTTCCAGGCTCCAGCCCTAGATAATCCTCTGCCTCTCAGGCCTCTGCACCCACACAGAGCTGCAAAAAAGTCTATGGGCTTTCACAACCAGGGACAGAAACGAGGCCCAACTGTTAGTGCTTAACCCTTCCCAACATTTCATGTACTCATTACAATTACAGCAAATAGTGCTAAAGGCACAATTAGAGCTTTATAAACCAGATGGATTTGGTTAATTCTCACTAGCCTTCACCACCAGCCACTGGTACACTGCACCCTGCCAACCAACAAAGGAGACAAACTTTGTGTGTGTGCGCTCCTTTTTGCTTCTCTCTGAGGAATGAAGATGACATGACAGGTATTTTATCTACTTATGTTTTGTTTTGTTTTAAATCTAGTCTTATGTAACTGAATCTTACTAGAGGACTCTATGAACAACTGGAGAGCTATCAGGTTTATAACCCTGAAGAAATGTACCAAATGAAACCTGATTCCATCTGTCTGAATTTTCTACATTGCACACCCCTGGGTTAATTTAGGCCCTGATCCTGCAACTTGTTCCATATGAATGGATGCCTCGAGTACATACACAACAATTTGCAGGATCAAGGGTTCCAATAGGTCTGTCAGAAATTAGACAAAAATAGACAAAATCCCCAAAGTTTAATGGCCTTTATGCTCAGTCTTGAGTTCCCTTCATCAGTTTTTGCCTCTTATCCTGAGGCTTGTGTTACTCCTCTTGCTGGGGGAGGGGAGCTCCTTGGGTCTATCACTAGAAGGCATGTTTTTAAATCTTTTAATCATTCTTGCAGCTCTTCTCTGAACCCTCTCCAATTTATCAACATCCTTCAATTGTGGAGTCAAAAATTGAACACAGTATTCCTGCAGCAGTCACACCAGTGCCAAATACAGAGGTAAAATAACCTCTTCTCCTACTCCAGATTCCTCTGTTTATGCATCCAAAGATTGCATTAGCCCTTTTGGCCACAGTGGCACACTAGGAGCTCATGTTCAGCTGATTATTCACCATGCTCCCCACATTTTTTTCCAGAGTTGCTCCTTCCCAGGATCAAGCTCCCCATTGTGTAAGAATAGCCTTCATTCTTTGTTCCTATACATTTAGCCATATTAAACCACATAATGTTTACCTGAACCAAACTTACCAAGTGATTCATATTGCTCTGTATCAGTGATGTGTCCTCTTCATTATTTACTGCCCCCTCAGTTTTTGTGGCATCTGCAAAGTTTATCAAAGATGCTTTTATGTTTTCTCCCAGGTCATGGATAAAAATGTTAAATAGCAGGACCCCATTAGAAACGTATGTGTTTGATAATTCCCTGTTTACAATTACATTTTGAGACCCATCAGATAGCCAGCTTTTAATCCATTTAGTGTGTCATGTTATTTATCTTTCTAGTTTTTTAATCAAAATGTCATGCTGCACCAAGTCAAATGCCACACAAAAGTCTAAGTATATTACATCAACACTTATCTTTATCAACTAAACTTGTAATCTCAAACAAATATCAAGTTAGTTTGACAAGATCTATTTTCCATAAACCCATATTGATTGGCATTTATTATATTATCCTCCTTTAGTTCTTTATTAATCAAGTCCCATATCAAGTGCCCCATTACCTTGCCCAGGATCAATGCCAGACTGACAGGCCTATAATTACCTGGGTCATCCCATTTATCCTTTTACAATATTGGCACAACATACTCAAAGCAAAGGCCTGGTAGTTCAGGAAGACTTAAAGGGGCATGGTTCATAATTAACTCATGGTGTGCTGGAACTAAAAAAGCCTGACCACACAATCTTATTTATAAAATTAGTCCTATTAATTTCAGTAGGCCTACTTGGGTAAGTAAGGACTGCTGATGTGGGAATACAGATTGCAGGATTGGCCCTTGCTGCTGTTTTAACCCCTTCATACTCCTTTTCTGGGTGACTCACCTCAACATTTGACTGGATAGCGGAATTACCCTTAAAATATTTTCATCTCCTGTGGCAAGATCCAGGTTGTTACCAGCACTCAGAGAAGATATCTACTGCCCTTGTTAGCTGATCTAATTCTTGATGCCTGTGCAGAGAGACCACACAGCTACCTGCGCCTCACTGAAGCACTTAGCAAGGCCTTGTGTATTGTGGGGAATTTCCCCCAGTACGCTTTGTCTCCCAGGAGGATGTGTGACCACGTTGCTCTGGAGCACCTCATGCTGGATGCTTAGCAGAGTGGCACTGGCTTGATGAGAGAGAGCCACACATCTTGGCCCAGCACTGCAGAAGGGGAAGTGCTGTAATACTGACCTTGGAGTTGCAGAAGAAAGAGAAGATAGTACTAGAATTCTCCAGGCCTCCTCCAGAACCTGACATCTGTGATTACAGACCTTGCTTTTCTAAGGGATAATAAATATACAGTTAGAATTTAAGAAAATTGAATGGCCACTTTCATCTTTTGGGGAGCCATGGATAAAAGCTATTACCACCTGTTGTCCCCCCCCCCACACCTCAGTTCCATTTTGAGGTACAGTATCTAAGACCACAGTATTTGGTTTCTTATTTCCAAAACTCATCCTTGTATGTTTAAATGAAGTTCAAAACACTTTGCATGAAATCCTGGCCCCATTCAAGTCAATAGGAATTTTGCACTTGACTTGAATGGGGCCAGGGTTTCACCATTTCTGTGTATTTATACTATGGGAAAATGTGTGTGGACATCAGTGTAATACACATGCAATATTTACCTGTATAGAGAATAGACATTTTTCAAGCCCTATTCTAGGATCCTGGAATAAAACACATGTAGAAGGACAACCTGCTGATCTATCAAAATGTCAGAAGAAAGGATTCCAGGTTGTTAGGCAATGGTAAGTATTACTTCAGTTCATTTACTTGCCAATTTTCCCATTAGTATTCAAGCACCAGCTTTCTGTAGCTGCAAAATGACTGCTTTGGCCTCAAGGGGCTGCTAATGAAGAACAATAGCTTTTTAGCTAATATTATTAGTATACCATTTACCTTCTGAACTGAATGCAATCTTGTTAGCTCACTCCAAAGGGGAGAGGGAAAAAATAAAGTAGAACTGCAGGAATATTTAGATAGACTTTCTGTTTTCAGATATAGTGCCACACAGTCAGAATGTAATGGCGAAATGTGAATTATAACAAAATACAACAGTATTTTAAGTTGCTAACAGTTAGGTACTTAAAGCTGATGTATCAATCTATTTACATGGCTTCCCCTCCAAGCCTTCAGAATTAAATACAACCACGTTAATATCATAGCAATTGCCTAATACACTCTGGAAACACAGTGGGTCATACTGCACTATTGATTTGTAAGGAACAGCTCACCATTGACTTCAATGAGAGTTGAGGGCACTGAGCATCTTTCTGGAAAGAAGCAGCACCTCCTGAGATCCCTCAGGCCTTTAATCCTTGAGTGCACTTTCAGGGCGCCCATGAGACTTTCTGGGATGAGAAGCCGGATCCTGCACTCTTGATGCAGGCAAAGCTTTCACTGGGAATTTTGGCTGACTCAGGTTTGAAGGACAGGGACTTGAGTAACTCCCCACCCCCAATTAAACATTTCTAATGTGAGAGGACAGTAGCAATTACATTCTGCCACAGCTGGAGTGACAGCCAGAGCCAAAGCTTTGGCTGAGGCAGACACTAGGCGACCCCCTTCTTCTACAAGCCCCATGGGATCTTTAATGACCTGGCAGACATTGGTTTTTAATGTCCCATCAAAAAGAGGAAACAAGATTTGCATGGGGTGGGTTGTCTATTGGGGGTTGGACTGTTCCCTTGAGACACGTGGAGCACAGTTCCACAAGGTATGTAGACATGTGCCTACCTATAAGCACATGAGTAGTGATCTGCTTAAGGTGAGTCACATACTTAAGTATCTTGCTGAATCGGGGCCTGATCACTTTACAGGATTCTGCCTTGGTTTTGCACATGCATGTGAGGATCTAGCCACTAGCCTACCCAATTAGCTCTCACAAATACAGTTGGAATCCTTACACCTCAGTGTCTATACAGAAGTGGTGTAAAAATTGTATCTACAAAAAAGCAAAGTAGTATGCACCAACATTAATTGCACAAGGGCAGGCAGAGGAGTGGGGTGGATTTTAAGCAAGTACAGTTGGATACTGAGTTTTCAAAAATGTAGTCCTGAAAGAGGCATGTGGATGCCTCCCTTTTGCTTCTAAAAAGCATTAAAAGTCTTTTGGAGCACAGGAATTTGTTAGAGGATATTAATGGGCTGGAAAGAAAGACAGAGTGGCAGCTATATGGAGACATTGAAAAAATTCCAGAGTATCTTGGGCAATTTGTAAAATGTCTCCACTTGTAATAATGAGCAAAATTACTGAGAGGTTTGTGAAGCAAAAGTTTTATCAAATAGCAGCTGCTGCATCTGAGTTTAGCAGACTTTTTCCCCACAAGGTGCTTTAAAAAACAAGCAGGGCAGCCTGTTAGAAGGAAATTGATTAATTTTTAAATACCATCAAATTGTCTCCACTTATGGAGGAAGACAGAGGGAGGAGGGGGAAAAAAAAGATACAATTAATCCTTTAGATTCACAGATTGAGGCAATGCAGTCTGGGAAATTTCCTTGTCTGGACGCCTAATGCAATAGGAAGTTTGGGCAGAAAGTCTGTAAGAATTTCAGGAACTACTCACATGGATGTCCGAGGGCTCCAACAACTGGATCCCTAAACCCAGCTAGGCAATCCAAGAAAATAAGTCAGAGTAACCATATATGTAAGCATGGCGAATCTCACAATCAGTACTAAAGTCCTGCAAAAGAAATTAGACATGAGCATTTGATATCTGGCCACTTCTGGAAGAAGCAGAGATGTTCCTTGGGAGATTGATAACACAGGATACATTTGAACTGCTATACATTGATGAGACAGGCAGTATAGTGCAGTGAATGCCACAGTTCAGCCTTTAAGAAATATCCTCCTTCAGTGTTTCTTAGGGCAACTGGCAGGTCAGTCCCTGTGCAACTTGTGCATTGATTTCAATAGGCATTCCAATCACAGACTGAGGATGGGATTAACTGTGAAACTTCGTTAAGTCTGTCTAACTCCACTTACTCTTTTATGAACCGTATTGGTACAACTTCTGCCCTCAGTGACGTGTATGGCTCCCATTAATTTCAACGGGAGCTGTGTACACACAGAATTTGACCCATTTGGGTGTAATGGGGTGTGCGCTGTGGTCAGAGAGTGTCTAGGGCTAGTATGGATGTGCTGAGGAGAGTGGGGAGGAAATGCAAGGAACTTTTCCATCCCTTCCTCACCCCACATGGGGCCAGATATAATAGCAATCAATCAATCAATCCCTGAGCATGGCGACTGCTCTCTTCTAGTGCATTCAGGGATGTCAGTCACCCCAAAGGGGCCAAGGAAGAGGCAGGGCCATTGCTTCCCCACCCTTCATTGGCTTGTGGAGCTGGCCGGAAGAAGTGGGGAAGATCAGATGGTGCCTCTTGAGAGAGAGTGCCTGCCAAAACTCTCCCTGGGGCAGCATGACCCCATGCCACCTTTCTCAGAACAACCTAGCCCGATGGCTACAGTGTAGGTAAGGGACCACAGCAATTCTTCCAGATTTCTTGCTATGCCCTCAATAGGGAAAGTAGGCCTGGGAACCCTTCTAGTTCACTGGGCCCAGAAAAAGGAGAACAGCCAGAAGTTTTTTGAGACAGGGCACATGGTAAAATGAATATTAGCCTGACAGCATCACAAAAATGTCCCCTGAGCATCTTTAATTTCTTTATCATCTCCCGACAGATACCTCTCCCTGCCTTCTGCTTCCTTGCCAGCTCAAGGCCAGCATATTCCCTACTAGGAAGCAGAAAACAGAGAAAAAGAACAAATAAATGAGACATAGGAATGACATTTTTCCAGTTTCACAAAAGGTTTTTATTTTGTGGACAGATGAAAGACAAAGATGCAAATCTTTCAGAATCCTCTGACCTTCCCTGGAACCATCTCCCGCTAGGCTAGAAGAAGGGTCATGAGTGGCGGAAGTCACCCAGGTGATCAGTCTCAAGCCCCGACTGCTATAAATCTTTTAAAGATGCACACTCCCTCAGACCACTTCCAATGTTGAGTTAGACGTTGTCCTTAGGCATTCTTTCTGTGACAATCAGAGATATTCCCGCCATTGGAGAAAAAAAAAAGACAGCCCCAGAAGACTGCAAATCATGTAATCCAATTTCATTATTAAACTTGGATAACAAGATTAGAGCAAAAATATTTGCACGCTTCTTAATTTCTATTCTACCGGGGATCATTCATAGGCTTTGTTTTAGGAAAAATCAGCTAATAGTAGCATTAGACAGTTGTTGCCAAGAGTTCAGAGTCTGGATGCTTTTGCCTTGTATTTGATGTGAGAAAAGTATTGGGCAAATGTTGCCTGGATTGCTTGTCCCTAAATCCAGCCCTGTAGAGGAGTCTAGTTTTTTCTCTTTTCAGACTTTCTACTTGATTGGTCCCTTCTTCTCAAGGCTTTAGACATTTCAGGGTCAAAAATCACTCCATGTTTCTTCAGCATGGGTCAGAGGCTGTGATTTGGATCATAATGAGCTCAAACAAGAATCCTGGATGCAGCATACCCAACTTCATAAAGAACTAAATCCAAATCTCGGACTGATCTTCAATTTTGCAAATAGTCCCCACCTTTATAATGGGCTGAACCAAAACCTTAGATCCAGTCACCGCCACATTTTGGAATGTTTGAATTCAGGATCAGGACTTTGAGGCATGAATTCATCTTTAATAATTAGCGTGTGTTTCTGAGCAGTTGGAATTTCCCATTCTGGCTAAAGTCAAAAACAGCTTGTAAGGCGGGATGGGTAGTAAAGAGAAAGGTAAACAAACTGCTGACTGAAGTCCTGATCCTCTAACCCTTCCTATGCAAGTAGTCCTTTCTAACATAGGTAATGCCTCTGACTGCAGGGGGGCTTTGCACAGCCCTTGCTCACATCTCAACTCCATTCAGAATGCTGCTGCAAAGATCATTTTGCTAGCTCCTTGTTTTGACCAGGTCACCCTCTTTCACATCCCTTTACTTGCTTCTACATCTCTGTTGGATCCAATGTAAGCAGCTTGTATTCACTTTCAAGTCTCCTCGCAGTCAACCCCCCACTTTACCTATTCTCTCATTCATTATCAAGCTGGTCGGTGCTCACCTCTGATTGGTCCATGATGCCGGTATCCACTGCCCACTCGTTAAATTTTCAAACAAGCCCCTTTGTGCTTTCTCCAGTCCTGCCCCTTGCGCTTGGGAGGAGGTGACTCCCAGGAAACATCTGCAAGGCTACGTCATTAGCCTCATTCAGATCCCTCCTCAAAACTCTCCTTTGGCATGATGCCTACAAACAACTTGACAACAGTCAAGTTGCTGGTGTGCAGAGACCACAGCCTACTATGGTTCCCAATACTGTCTCATTGTTTTCTCGTATTCTCCCATCTGTCTATATCCAGCTGTTGCCACTTGTCTGATACTTAGATTACAAGCTCCTTGGCTAGGGACCATCTTTTTGTTCTGTTTGTACAGCACCTAGCACAATGAAGTCCTGGTCGATGACCCAGTTCCTAGATGCTATTGTAGTACAAATAATATATAACAACAAAAACTCCTTATGCGAGTAGGGAAACTGAGTCTTGGCCTCTAACAGATGTAAGCAGACTCACTTGTAGATGCCAGGGGATAAGTTGGCATCAGTGTGAAGGGAAACATTATGGGATATTTTATGAGTAAATTAGATTAGGTAAATATAAGTGCCAATTCAATAGCGAAGAGTGCAAGGGCTCCACTAAGGCTATTCTAGCTTTAAGAAGCTTAGAGAAAAAGGAATCTTATACACTCCAATTCATCATTCTGGCACTAACTGACTCTTCATTGGCACTTTCCGGGAGTTAATGGTTAGCTAGTTGATTTTAAATGCTTCAGTGTTCTCCGGCCCCATCTGCTAGTGATAATGTTTGTACAGCAGAGCTTGGGGAAAGCAGCAGTGTGCCCAGAGACGTGTTGAAAGCATTACGTTCCCTTGTGCATTACAAGGAAGTGGAGAGGAGAGAACTGTAGGGACTACACTCGTCTGCTTACCCATAGCTCTCATGGGGTGATTTTGAATGAACAACTGGCGTGTTCTCTTCCTCTGCTATTAGGTGATGAAGGCTGCGCTCTAAGATATTGTAATGATAATGTTTCTTAGATCTGAAGTAAGGTTTTGGGCACTGTTGTCAGAGGATTAATAATCTCCATACAGGTAGCACTGTATACAGGGAAACTAATACATTTTATTTTTTGGTAGGACGCCAATCCTGGAAGTAACTGAGTGCCCTGAAATCCCCACAAGTCAAGGATGTTAAAATATTATTAATTTAGGAGATGAATTAAATATATGCAATTTACTGGTTTTTTCTAACATTTTACTTATTTACACTGGTTACACTTAGGGAATTGCTCTAACACACAATATTCTATTTTAGCCAGTGTGGTGGTGGTTTTGGTTGGTAATTTTGGTTGATGATTTCTCATGCAGGCACTTGTATGTTACGGGTGGCCTTAATAAAAACTAGATATAGAGAACTGGCCAGTTGCGCTAACAAGATCATTTCTTCTTGGACCGATGAGGAACAGGTAAGGGTAATTAGCAGCATACATTGACAGAATTAATTCAACAGTCCTAGCAGCTGCCTAGCTTCAGCAGCCCTCTCCATAGATGTGGAGAGGGTACTCTGTGTTTGCACAAAGCCTAGCACAACAGGCCTCAGTCTTAGGCACCCTGCAATAAACATGAAGAATAATAATGTTCAGTAATCTCATTGGAGTCAAAAGCAAAATTCCCATTGATTTCAATGGTAGAGGATCAGGCCCTTTTTTCCCCAGCCATATTGGACATATTTGAATTTGACCTTACAAAATGCTAATCCAACTACAAAATGTATAACCTACCTTGAATCTCTTTGTAGCAGTGGCATTATTTCTTCTATAATATACCTGGTTCAAGAGGCAAGACAGGACTCCCTTGTCCTGTCTGCTTTTCAAAGCTGGTAGCTCTACTAATAGGTGCACTTCGAAACAGAGAAGTGTTAAGAGTTGGAAAGAGTTATGTTCCCTTTACTAGCATGCCGAGGGTCCTGTTTGCATTTGCTACATGTCTTTTTGCTGGTGCTGACAGTCAGCACTGCGTTTCAAGAGACAAAATCGATGTATTTTTCTACTGGTGGGGCCAGTTCATGCTGATTCTTTAATGAATGTCTGGAAAGAGAAACCGATGTATCACCTTCCCTTGGTTTAACCGTGACATGACAGTCATTCTTGTGCAGATGGCCCACTCCATCTTTCACTGTGAGCTAAAGTCCTGGGCTCTGGCTTCCCATACATTGTCAAAGTCCCTGATGTCCTTTGGTAAATGTTTCTCCATAAACGAACCTGGGAGCAAACAAGTGCCGAAGAAAAGTTTAAGTTCTCTCTGGCTGGCAGTACTGTCTCATTCCCTGTTAAACTTTTTAAATGATTATTTAAATTGAAAGAAATAAATGAGATGCCTAGACAAGGCTCTAGATGACCAAGCACATAATTAATATTACAGCAAAACCCTAGCAACATTAAAATAATCAGTCCGTCACTAAGGAACTCTGCTAGCCAGCCACCAATAAAAAAGCTCCTTTCCACTCCTTTGTTGTTCTATGGATCGCTCAGCCCTCTTCCTATTGAGCAGATGTCTTGTAGCTTGCCTGAAAGGTCACAAAATCTGAGCTATTGCAGACCAAGATGGGGAACAAGTTCCAGAGCCCTGGCGCACTCACAGAGACCACGCTGCCAGCTAACCCCTCTTTTGCAATAAGGATGCAGTGCAAAATCGCAAGTGCCCCTGCTGACTGCAGCTGTGGTAGTATGGCCTGGGGACCGAGGCAATCACTCAGGTAGGTGTGGGTGCCAGTATTTAGGCTTACAGAGAATGGCATCACTACTTTTGTAGTATCAACACATTTGTGTTATGTTAATATGGCTAGACTGGCATCTGTCATTTGCTCAATTAGGCCTGATCAAAACACATTGACACGGCTGACATTGACGGGGTTTCTTTTTTATTGTGGCATGGAATTTGACCATTGAAATACAGTAGTCTGAGTGCTTAATGGTGCATGAACAAAACATAGTAAATTCCTTGTGTGCAACGTGCACAATTAGCCATTGCTTGGAAGGATGCATCTACTTAGGATGTTCTGGTATTGCTGCATGCAACTGCTTTTTCTTCTCTGAGGTTTGGGTGTAACCTCTTTTGTGAAAAGATAATCCAGAGAATTCAATTGCAATGTGATTTGCTGCGGATTGAATTATTAGTTGTTGAGATGCTTCAATAGTACTGTGTCAGCTTGAGTTTTGCCAAGGACTAAATCATCATCACTTCAGGTAAATGCATCTAGAATGTGTTGAATTGCTCTGATTTCAATAGTGAAATCTTTCTGCAACTGAGCATATTCCAAGAGTTAATTTCCTTGTACTCTTAAATCTACAATAGAGAACACTGGCGTGCAGTGAAATTCCGGTGCTAGTATTAGTGGACAGAACATTTGTTTCCATGTAGTTTTAAAAATTGTACAAATATGTAACTTAGTTAGAATTCATAGTAAACTAAATTTCTTTCTCTCTGTAGCATTTGTCTTCGGAAGGCCATTATTTTACATTAAATCTATTGCTACCTCTTTCCATCTGGCAATAGTCATTACTTGGGGGTTTAAGATCAGACATTTTCTTAGTTATATCTTGTGCTTCTAAACTGTGCAACTAATTTTCCATCCATTTACTCTGGTTAGAATCTGAACAGTATAAAGTGACTCAAACAAACATGAATATTTTTCTGATCCTGTAAATGAGAAAAAGATGATAATAAAATTTCTTATTTTTGTGCAATTCTTTGCCTGGAGTCACTTGTACTACCTTCTGTAGTGCTAGAATTTGAGCAGCTTCCCAACCTAGAAACCATCTCTATTCTTCTGGAATCCAAAGACAGTCACCATGCTTATTTGCTTTCCATCTTCCACTAGGGAGTCAAATTGTCCTGGTATCTTTGAAAAGTTTTTTTAGATCAATTTGTGTAGGTTTTTATTGGAATGTTTGCTATTCTGGGATTCTTTAGGATTCTTTAGCTAATATCTTTGAAACTTTCATATATAGAATGAACAAATAGACAATGGGTCATATTTGGCTCACTTACCCAGTGTAAATCTGGAAGATTTCCACTAGCTTCACTGGATCAACTCCAAATTTAAACTGGTGTAACTGAGATACAAGTTTGGCCCAGTGAATCCAATTGTTGTATTTAGTTCTGTGTGTATGTTTCATGGCTGGGCTGTGTATGTCTGGATCAGTTTTGTTAGTTATACATAAAGAAGGGCCTGAACCAAAAAACTGAAGCCTAGAATTCCAGACATTGGGGAAATTCAGATCAGGATTCTAATGTGAGCTTCGTGGGTTAGACCTGTAAATGATTAATAGCCTTAACACTTTTCCATTGTACATCATCCCATAAGAACAAATTTCTCACACACACCACATTTCTTATTAAAGGTTTTCCAACTACGTTAGCAAGAACGGTTGTCAAATTCGGGTTTGATTAACCATTGCATTACTCCAGTTTTACTTCAGTGGAATGACACGGGGCTAAAATTTGGAGTAACACACTTGTGAAACAGGCCCAGAATTCTCCTTAGATGATGCCTATTCTAATGATCACATTAGAAGATCCTCTAATGGGCAAAACAATACATGTGGGAGATCAGTCCCTATGGGATGACATACAAAGGGTCTCAGAATGTCTGCACTGCAATTTTACAGCCCTGCAACCTGAACCCTATCAGCTGTTTTGGGCCAGCCCCAAGCTTTTTACTGTAGTGTAGCCATACCCAGAGTCTCTTGCCAGCACCAGTTTTAGGGCATACAACTGTTTGAGAAGGTTTTCTTATTAAGGTTCATGTACAAGAACATTTAGTGATTCTCCAGAGGGGCTTTTGAAAAGCTATCGAAAGTTCTTTCTTGCCTTTAGCATGAATTCTTTTAGACCTGGTGACATCAACAGTGCATCCTGGCAAGTCTGCTGTAACAAAGTCCGTTATGAAGCGCTGTGCTACTTCCTGGATTTCTTATCTCAGTTGCTTATGTTACTTGGCTCATAGTGATTGTGTTCTGTTCCTTTCCTCTGGTAAGCAATTGAGAACAGAAGAGCATCAGATTCTCCCCCTCAGCTACTCTATTTTGTTTACACTATGTCATCTGCCAGCTCTCAATTCTGACCCACCCCAGTCTACTGTGATGGGTGTGGAGAAAGTACAAACAGCAAACAAATTTCTTAAAGAGACAGGTTAGAATACTCCAGAAAGAGTTCGAATAAATTATGTATGCAGATGATGTTTTGATTACTGTTGTTATGGTCTGGCACAGGAAATAAATTAAATACCCCAGCTGACAACCATTATGGATCCTTTTAAAAACAAATTTAAAAATCCACTACAACTTATAGCACCAGAACAATCTGCCGTCTATAGCAGGGTATAATTTATAATAGACTGTGCTAAAAACCAAAACCAAATAACTCTTCACCATAGGAACAGGAAGGAAAACAAACCATTTTGTTTTACCTTTTAAGCCTCAGTTAACTCAAGTCATCGGTGCAGGATTTAGGTCCAGTCCTGCTCCCAGCCATGCAGGAGCCAAAACCAGCACCAGCCTGGGGGATGTTTGAGTCCAGAGAGAAGGCCGTGAGTCCTGCTGCGTAACTTCAGCTGGTTCTACAGAGGCTTTTCCAGTCAGTCCCGAGGCAAAGACTTGTATGAGCTGTGCATAGCCCTGGACAAAGATGGTCCCATCCTTGCAGTAAACGGGAGCTCAGAGGAGAATGGATTTTTAATTTCTCTCTCCTTTTCAGTTGATTCTTGATTACAGGGTGCATGTGTGGAGGGAGGGCATGACCAAACCACTCACCACAGTGCACACTCAGTCAGTTCATTCACCCGCTTGGGAGGTGGGTCTTCTTTATTCCCTAAAGCCTCTTGTGGAACAGCATCTACTGACCTTTCAACCCAGGGTCTCCATATTGGGGAAGATTTTGGCTTGCAAAAAAAAGAGGGCAGGGTCTGGACATTGCCATGATAATTTGTGTGAAGCTCTGAGTGAAACCATAACCTAGTGGGCTGGGCCCTATCCTCATCACACACGCTTTCTGGAACCATTAAACCAAACAGCCGAATTTCACCACCCTACATTGTTTAAAGGGGGTTTTTATGGTTTACATATAGAGTGTAGGAAGTAGTGTGTGAATTGCTGTAGTAGATTTTAAAACTTTTCAATTGCTTAATATATTCTGAGATCTGCTAACAAGCTTCCTCCCATTTTTAGGTGGATCCTGATATATAGCTACATAATTGTTCATCTGAGGTTGGCATGTCAAGTCTATACCAAAAGCCAGTTCCCATTGGTCATCATAAATATTGCAAAGTATCTGTATGGAATATATTTAAAGAGTTATGTATCTACACTAAAAATTACACTCAAAGTCTTGGCATGAAGACAGCTCACCAGGTGACATCCCGGATCGATGTTCCTTTCCGGTGAGAGGTAGCTGACACCTAGCTCCCATTTGTATATTGTGTATTGTATGCCTGTTTGCATACTGAGCCAGGTGCCAATACAGAGATTGTGAAAGCTACAGGAGAGGAAATCCAAAAGAAGAGGTGGAATGGGTAAGCTGGGGCATGGTGTTCCTTTGGGAACAGTGAATATATGAACAATGTGAATCCCAGTGGACCAAGGGCTGGCCACTCCAGGGAGATGCTTGGAGGGCTCAGGGTTGGAGTGTGCCTATCACTAACCTGTAGAGTAACAGTGGGGCCTGTAAGGCCTATAGGGCAGTGCTTGTGTTGCTTTGGCTGGTGGAGCTGACCCCTAGCTGGCACAGATATCAATTCTTCATGCTAAAGGCAGGTGTTAGCAAGGTGCTTCACAACCGGGGATGGGCACCTAGGGGAGGTGTCACACTTGGGCAGGTGGCAATCCTATTTACAGATTTCCCGGGACAGCTCTCTCAGACGAGGGATGATCAGGGGAACACTTATACAGTTAGCAACCCGAACGAGCTTCCCACTCAAGTCAATGGGATTTTTATCATTGACCTTTAGGGCAGCAAGATTGGGCCCCAGAGTAGTTACAGCCAAATTGTAAATGCTCCAGAGACTGCCCTGTGGGTGAAAGAAGAGGGCTATGGGAGACACGGTCTCCGCAGCAATCATGCAATGAAGACAGCCACAGCGTGGCTGTCTGAGTACAAGTGTAACCCAGTGGCGAGTGTGGTACAGGTCCCCCCCGTGTCAATCTACAGTGGACAGGAGTCTGTCGCAGTCCCAGCTAGGGAGCCTTGGTTCTTTCGCTCAAGTGGCAGCAGCTCCTGGAGTTAGCTCTAGAGAGCCACAATCCTTATTGTGTCAGCCAAGATGGCAGCCATCCCATCAGATGAGCCCATTAGCTTTGCAGGCAGTGCTCACTTAGCTCCACAGAAGGGGTGGCCACAGCCTCTCCTTGCACTCCAGACTCTGGCTAGAGAGCTGCCCAGCTCTAAAGGTGCTACAGAGGCTCCCACACTGTACAGGCACCATGCCTCACTTTGCCCTGCTCTAGCTCCAATAGCCATAAACAAACCCTCAATCCTTTGCTGAGAAGATTGTTGTGCAAAGCAGCTAGAACATGACAAAGTGAAGCCTCTCGGTCTTGTTATTTGCCTCAATGAGTGGTGGCTAGATGGTAGAGTAGATGGAGCAAACCACAAGAGCCAGTGAGGGACTGAGAGTCACTTGAAGGAGAGGGAAGACCCACTGACAAACTCAGTCAAATAAGGGAGAAGTAGTTACTCGGAAACACAGAGAAATCACTCAGTGAGGGACCTCCCATGCTTTCACAAGCACAAAACGGGAAATGAGTCTCCTTTCATTCCTCCCAAAAGAAAAAAAAGTGAGCTAAAATGGTACCAGCCTTTGCCATCACACACCTCAAAGAGAATACTGCAGTGCTTAGATGAAGACGACTTGAAAATCTCAGTGTAACTACAACCCTAATCTCTTTTCTTTCCGTTCTGAACTATTGGCTTTCCCTTGTAGGTTGCCTTTAGGGCCATGAGAAGATAGGTTCCAGCCTCTAATGAGGTACGGCTGGGCAGCTGAGGACTCTTACAAGCTGTATCCTTATTAATAATGTTTCTTCTCTCCTCTGCCTTTTCTTTTCAGTTTCTTTTGTTGACTGTCTAAATTGACTGCAAGGCAAATTTATTTTTCAACTTGCTTTGTGTAGGCTAGTTACACAGTTATGAATATGACTATCAGTGCAACAACTGAGGACTTCAATCAGAGACTAGAGTTGATTTGCTAGAAAGAAGACCAGCTTGGCCTTTGGACTTTTTACGCCCTTTTTGATCTCACAATGACCGAGGTCCCAAATGCCCTGGAGTTTATTACCGTGTGCTTTTATCTTCTGGAATGGCAGAGCTATGATATTTATTAATAAGAGTTAGCAAGAAAGAATTGCTGTTATTTACGTCTAAAGCTAAATATGGCAACTTCTCTTTAAGATGCCAGCGCAGTGTCATTATTTTACAATACAGTGGTGACACAGATTGCTGCAATTCCAATTAAAAAGATATGCCCCTATTTCAGAGTATCCTAAGAATAATAGTGACATTTATTTACCATAAAGCAGCATATCTTCAGGAAAGATAGAGGTGTTTATTTTACAATCTGTATTTATATGCTGCTGTTCTTTATGTCTAACGTAGAACACAGGAGAATTGTTATTGATACAGTAGAATGGTTAGCTACTTTTCTGGTATAGTAAAATACTTCCTACAAGAATAGGATGGAGATGTTTATTTCAAAATTGCTAATAAGCAGAAGGGAAGGCTGAGAAGTGGAGCTGGATGTTATTTATTATACCAATTTATTAGACTTATTAGATTTTCTATGGCACTCACTAGTTTAATATTTGAGCCTTAATTTATGAGTCAGCAAAGTGTTGTCATCCCAGTTCTACAGCTGCGGAAATTGAGGCACAGAGCAATTCAGGTCACACTGGAAGTCCATAGCACAACTGGGAGTAGAACCCTGTTTTCCTGTTTGCTTGTCCAATGTCTTACAGGACCATCTTTCCTCTATATGCAATAGGCAGTCACACTGAGTTTGCGCTTCTCCTTTCAGCTAAATAAAGTGGTATTAATTGAATTTAAACGCGACTGCCCCACTAGCCGAGATTGTAAAGTGCTCATTAATCCCAAAACATAATCCCTAAACAGAGAGGAAGGAAGTTCAGTGCTTAAGGCACTAGTTTAGGACTTGGAAAAGCAGGTCCCTGCTCCGCCACAGACTTCCTGTGTGACCTTGGACAAGTTGCTTAGCCTTTCTGTGCCTCAATTCCCCAGCTATAAAATGGGGATAATACAATCCTACCTCACAGGGGAGCTGTGAGGATAAGTGCCTTAAAGATTGGGAGGTGTTCAGGTACTATGGTAATGAGGGCCATATAAGTATCATATACAGATAATCTATATGAAAAAATTGAATGTTGAAAAACTGTTTCTTCAAGCTGATTTTTTTTTTTTTTGCAACTAAAGTCCTGATCCTAAGAAAATGTAACCCTCCCAGTTATCAGCCAAACTAAAACTGCTCTAAAATTTGGAAACATTGCACAAACTTTGTATAAACTGCAAAAATGTATTAAAAAATTCTCATAAAGCATATGAGAGGGGGTTCTCATCAATCATGTTAATTTTTCGCATACCATTTTGACAACTTCACCACAAATTAGCAGTGCATAGCCCACAAGCATCATGCCAACCTCTTTTCTTACTATTATCCTGATCTGGATCAAGTGTGCGTAACCATCTCCCAAAATCACTGCAACCTACAAGAAATATTATTTAATCTTCTCAAGATTTGGGATAAATCACAGTGCCCAAGATTAGGTCACAAAAGGCCTCTGAGGCTTATTTAAACAGGGAACTACTATAGGTTGTGGCTTCTTTGACACATCAGGATTATACATAAACTTCTCCCATGAAAGGCAATAAACTTTATAAAATACCAAGGAACATGCAAAATTTTTGCTTCAGTATAATTACATTAAATGAAAAGCATTAATTTAAAAAAAAAACGTTTACTGAAGGGAGAAGTGCAGACAAGCTCACGTGTTTTAATTGTACATAAAGGCTCTGTCTACGTTGTAGCTCCCACTATCACTACCAGGCATAGTACATTACAGCTATAAAGTTTGGTAGTATAGACAGAGCCACACTGGCTAGGCAAAGCTGGAATGGATCAAGCTAGTACAGATGTATTCTGCCCACACTGCAGCTTGAACTATGCTAGCAACAAATTAATTTAAAAGTAGGCATCACACCTGCTGGCATGGCTGTAACAGTTTCCATATCCCAGTTTGGACAGAATATTTGTTTTTTTGACTACCCCTTTTTTAACCATACGTTGAAAAAGCAGAAGCCATGTTACCGACAGGCTAAAAGGCTGTATATTTATGAATCAGGGATCAATGATTAAGACAAAAGCTTCCATTTATTGATCAAGGGCTGCTCTCTTTGATTAAAATGATAAAACTGAGTTATGCCACAACATTAAAATGTCAGAGCACACCAAATTTGGGAGTGAGTGCAGCACAGGCGTTGACCCTGCTCGCTAGGTCTGCATGGAGGGAGACCGCTCAGCTACTGATCTGCATGAACATGGGTAGGCACCGTGGTGATGGGTACTTAAGAAAATCTACGATAGGCAGATATTTGACATAATTCATACCTAAATCTGACTGTGCCTGCGTACATGTGCAGTAACAATATAATCATGTACAGAGACACTGGGTGAGATTCTGTGCTGTGCCTCTCAGCTCTGGGCAGCCAGAACTCACAGCCTAGAAGGAGGCTGAAAGTAGGTTTAAGACATCTTTACTACCCTGGCGATCCCACACTGCTCTGTGGCTCCCAGTGTAATTTATGCAATGCTGAGGACCTGTCTGATACAGAGGTTTCCCTGGGCTGCCCTGTGGGCTGGAGCACTGCCCACAATCTCCACAGTAGTGCATGTTGTTGTCCCACCCCAAATACACCCATCCTTGCCCCCATGCCAGTGCTTGGGAGGGGGTCCTTAGCAGGCCATCGTATGGCTGTCTTCTTCAGTTCCTGCACCAGGGGAACTGTTCCCCAGCTGGATCTGAAGCTTTTAGGGTCTCCCTTCATGTCATTCCAGCCCTTTTACCTGAAATAAATGTGCTGGAGCAGGCATGAGGATCTTTCATCAATTTGTATTGAGGGAAGCTGTCAGTAGTGAGGAAAAGACAAGCTGTTGTTCCTACCCAGGAAAGTTCCCTCAATGAGAGGGAGGAGTTGCGGATTCTACTTGTGGGTGCCATCACCTAGATAGGAGGAAACGAGGAGCTGCAGTTCTCGTTGGGGCAGCCCTCAGCAAGAGGGAGGGAGAGAGAGATAGAGGAGCCATTGCCAAGAGGGCCACCTTTTCCTCTACAAAATCTGTGTAACATCCAGTGCTGACATAGTGCTTTCTATAATCAAAGCACTGTACAGACAGAAGCAAATTACATTAGGCAGAAATAACTCATCTGATATGCGCATAGATTCTTTAGCTCAGTTTCTCAGTGGGTATAACTCAGTGTGGGTCCATCGATTTCCATGGAGAGACACCGATTTACTTCTTGGGATCTGGCCCTTTGAGTTTCCATTTGTGATTTATCAGGGAAGAGCTGGAACCTGGTACTTTGCTCAGGAGGACAACCCCAATTCTGAACTCAGAATTCAGCATTCAACAACTCAGAACAAAGACCGATATGACAGTAGGTGCCAGCCAGGGTAACGACAGCTCAGCTATGAGATCACAGGCCGTTAAATTATTATTTAAATGATGAATTATGACAGCCTTCCAATAGGAATAGTGGGTGGGGGAGGCAAGCAACAACTAGTTTTCAGATGGATCTTGGTCCGTTTATGACTGGGATTGCAAGACAGGGTTGCCTTGCCTGCAACAGCATGGGACTGGATCTGATAACCCAGAAGTTCCTTGATTTCGGTTGATTGTAATATCAGCTACCACCACAAGATGTCACAACAAGCCAAGTAACGAAGCATGACTTGCATACAGGCTGAAATGACACCCTAGAGTAACACCAGCCATATTTATAGATTCTAAGCAGAGTCAGATAACAAGGCCATTATATCACGTTCATCAACAAATTACTGACATTTCAGTGATCATTGTACTGACCTGGATCCTGATTTCAGTCTTGTTTTCCTTCACTGTGTGGCTGGAAGAGGAACTGAATTCTAGGGTTCTGCCCAACCAGATATTCTGCTGGAAGCTTGACAGGCCTGGAAATCCCAAGATCAATGGCTTTTTTCTTATTTCAGGCTTAGTCACTGAAAAGCCAGATTTACTATTAATGGGAAGAACTGTAGTGCCTCGGAATTACAGAGAATTAACATCTTGTGCTGTCACCGCACTCCTGCTCCCAGGGATGGCATTGATGAGGCAAATTGTGGGGGTGAAATGACATCTCCATGGAGGGGTAACTCAGTAATCTTCTCTTTAGTACCCTCTGTTGGTGAGGAGTCATCATTCTATCCTCTTAGAAAACAGCAGACTAATGGTAACTAGCTGGAGAAAGCAGGTGAAAAGACATCTGTCTGCTTTTGGAAACCTGAGAGGCCACAACTGGAAAATGAACTAGAAAATCACTTCTGAATATTGAACATTTAAACAGTGATTTTAATAAAGGAAAAACCATGCAACATGGATATTCTTAAAATAATTGTATAGAACACACACAAACATTTTAACAACTAAAATAGAAAAATTAACACAGAAAGGATTTGGCCCAAAGCTGAAAATAGTGCTGGGAAATTTTTTTTTAAAGCAAGGGCAAGACAGCAAAACTGGAGTGCACAACAGACTAAGAAATAAGCAGATATTTTTTTCTCTATCTAAAAATCTAAAGCAGAAGGTTCTATAATGGGAAAGGATGAGCAAATGACAAGGTGTTGGTGATTCTCATTCTCTGTTGCTATTTGAGGAGTATTTGAAGCACTTGTATGATACTGTAGTTTACAGCTTGTCTTAATTCTAAATGAAAATATGAGAGTGAGCTCTTGCCAAGGGTCAATACCACCACCTGGAAAGGAGCTGCACCATTTGGTTTCTCTTATTTGTTTGTCACTGGATAAATATGGCCTGGTGGTAAGATGGGCATCATGGAATTACACATTTCAATAGCTACAGAGCATACACAATTGGAGTGCTTGCCAAAGTTTGTTCTTTTTCCAGCCCTCATTCAGGCAGATCTCAATGGGAATGAGATCTCTGTTTGACGTAGCAAGACTTCCCTCTGGTGGCCAGGAAACCATCTCAGCTGACCTTTCAACATAAGGGTGGAGCACTATGAGCTCTTTTGGAGATTCTGACTCGAGTCTGAAGCCACGCTTTGTAATCCTCTTCTGGCATCTGAACAATATTTTCACGTACGAACTGAAAAATAAAGGGGTATTTTATATTTATATTATGTGTAAGAGATACTGATACAATCTGACTGTGGGACACCAACCATAGAGGTTCCAAACTATTAGCATGTTAACCTCCTTTAGATTGGTACGACAAAAATGAAAAGGGAAATAAGCCTTTTAGCCTGAGTTTTGACAATTGTGCATGTTAATTAAAATGAATTTATAAATTCAAGCTCCTATGATCTTCAATATTATTTATATCCTAAAACCTACAGTTTAATTTTACCTATAGTTGTGTTACATTAAATTGGCTTAAAGATGAATAAAAGTATTAGTCTGGAGCACATCTCAACTCAATCTCTGGCAGCTCACACTGAATTTTCCTGCTTCTGAAATACTCTCACTGCCTTTATCAGTTCCAGCCAGAAGGAACATTGGAGCCCTCCTCTGTGGGTGCTTGTGGAGAATGTAGAAGAGGTAGGAGACAGAACTCAGCAGTATTAATATCTTTTTGTTTTAAGTGCCATTCCTAACATTCTTGTGAAGGAACAACATGCAAAGCACACAGAATGGAAGCCACAATCAAAGACAAAGATACAGGACAACTGGCAAGCAACAGAGAATACTAGGTTTCATGAACTGCGCATGATGGCCAGGGAAGCCTCCCTGGCTACCAAATGCTCTACTTAGGGAGTTATCTAGTATCACTGCACAAGTCAGGACTCAAGAGACAATGGCTATCCTTTAGTCAAGTCACCAAGAAGTAGTTAAAACTATCCCCACGGTTCTGGGTGTTTGAAGAACTTGGCCTTTTTGTATCTCATGACACTACCTAACAAACTATAGTTATCTGATGTAACTGTGCAGCTTGTGTGTGTGATTATTTAACATGTTGCTTTTGAAGGTTTTCAGCTGATATTGTACCCAGGAGAGGAAAGGACGGTGCTAACAATAGAAACCATTGCATGGCAACATTGCCTTGTTTACAGCAAATTACCTATTTCACGTACATAAGCTATATTAAACATAACCCCTACGTTTCCCCTTCCATCTTTTCTTCACTCCCTCTTTCCCTTATTCTTCTTTCCCTTGTGAAAATTATTTCTAGAGCCACTTTACTTGAACCACTTGAAGAGTTCTTTACACATAACTGGAGCAGCTTTTATTCACATGTTGTTGAAGCATCTTTAAATAAATCTGCAGATTTCATAGTTCATTAATGTGATTCTTATTCTACAGCACTTGGCACACATCACATCTGGGATGTACAAGCCTTTCCTGGGCACAGTAATAATTGAATGTCCCTCTCCATGTATTCGAACTACTTATAATGGCCTGATGTCACCTTCACTCTGGCAGCAAATAAATCAATGATGAATTAACAACAAAACAATAATCATTAGCAATACTTTTCAGTTACCTAGCACCTTTCACCCGAGGAGTACAAAGGTGGATATTTTTATCCCCAGTTTGCAGGGACTTGGTCCCATTGTCCCAAATCATGTATCTTTATAACCTTCCATTGGTAAATCACACCACAGGGTGCCTATCCTCCCCACCCTCATGGACTAGAACACTAACAAATGGACTTTTGTCACCTCCACGGCTGCACAGATGTCTGGAGAACACAACTCCCATACACGTAGCTCACTCAGCACCTTCAGAAAGGTGGTGGGACGGATTCTCATGTCTGGGTTCTTGCCAAACTTTTCCAGTTTCTTTAAGATTCGTTGTATGTGACTGTCATTCTTGATAGTGTCTGGGATTCTGGACAGCAAACTAGAAAACCTGTAGTAGCCAGCAGAACGGAGCAGAGCTGAAATAAATGCCCTTGAAACTGGTGTTTACACTCCTGGGCACCTCAGACCTTCCTGTTTATTTGCCCCTTCTTCCCTCCCCCTTGCAGTATGGGAGAAAAAAGTCTTTGTGGGAAGCTGCACTGAGCATTACATTCCAGGGAATGAGGCAAAGAAGCTTTGCTTCTATTGTTAACAGGACTATGCATCCAACTTCCTTTGTGTGGCATTAAAAATAGACCCTTGATTAGTCATTTACACTCCAGAAGACAAACCTTTGGTGTGAAAACAATAAAATACTGACAAATGTTTCTATTTTACTTCTGATTTGCCCTGTTAATCTTTTCTCTCTCTTGTTTAGCCTCTATAGATTTTCCAAAGCAATCGGGGCTTGATCTGACACACTTTCTGATTTTCTTTACTGTCCCTTTTCCCTTTGCTGTCATCATATTTCTCCCCCTGTATGTGCTGACATAAATCTTACTGATGTGAGAGTACGCTGTAAAACTCAATCTTTGCCTTTCATTCTGAATATGGAGACTCAAGAGGAGAATTACACATCACAATAAAAGTAAAGCTCTTGTGAAAAGACACTTTCTTTTAATATTCTGTGTACACTTTTTAGTGCTGCTTTGACAGCCCTGGAGACCAATGTCTCCAGTCCCTCCAGACTGTGTGTGTCTGTGAAAGCGTGGCGGCTTTTTCCCTGTCCCCTAAGAATCTTAAATTTGCCAGCACATCAACTAGTCTTCAGCAGTAAGTGCTGCCTCCCTCCAGCTAAGAATAGTATCATTATGCCAGTAGCAAGAGGAGGTTCTTCCCATAACCAAGAAGAGGAGACAGGCCTTGTCTACACTAGAAAGTTGTCCCATTTTAATCATGCTGGTATTGTAAGGTAGTACAACCTCCCTGGGCCTGGTCTATACTAGGAAGGTTTTGTCAATATAGTTAACCAGTAGTGCTTAATTTGTGCCAGAGCTTGCCAGGGCCGTGCCTTGGCACCTCTCGGCTTGCTGCATGAATGTAAAAAAAAAAATAATTTTTTTTTTAAACTTGCTTGAGCCACGGCACCTCTTTCATTACAAATTAATGCACAGTTGTATTTGCATAAAAGTGCTCATATCGGTACAGCTTATGCTGGCTACCTAAGTAGAAGTACAACGAGGGCTCATCTACACTACCAAGCTGGGCAGCACAGCTCCATGGTGGAGATGCAGCACGCGCCAGCAAAAGGAGTTCTGCCTACGTAGTGACATTATTTCTCCGAATGACACTAGCTAAAGTGACAGGCGCACTCTACCCCAGGGGTTTTGCTTGCATAGCTACACTGGCTAAGGGTTTGGGTTTTTATACACTCTTAGCCAATGTAGCTCTGCCAGCAAAACTCTGTAGCGTAGCTCAGACTTTTTACAGGTAGAACTACCCCTACACTAAAGCTTTTACTGGCATAGCTATGTTGCTTAAAAAAATAAAATCAGCCCCTCCCTAACCATAGGTATAAGTGTAAGTATTTAAGTGTAGACCAGGGCCTAGTGTGTACGCAGTTCTCTCAGTATAAAGGTACTTTACACCAGGACAGCTATTCTTATATGGGAAGGGGAATAAATATACTGTTAAGGCTTTTTTTTCTTTTTTTTTAAACTACATCCACACTAGGCTTGCACAGATGCAATTATAGCAATACAAAAAAAAAAAATCACCTCCCTGACTGACTGCTATAGTGGTACAGCTCTGAAGCTTAGACCAGGTCTTAGATTTGGGAGGGAGGTGGAGTGAGTATGCTGTACATTTTAAAATGCAGCTTTTCTAAATAAACCAACGTTCACTTTTAACTTACTCTACGTTAGGGTCAGCTGCAAAAAAGCATCTGGAATGTAGACTCTCAGGTACTGACACACAAAATCCTCCACAACTTTACTTCACTTGATTTACTAAGTGAAGACTGAAACAAGATTCCTATTTTCTGTGCCGTGTGATATATCTAATCTAATTCACACCATCAAAGGCTGGAGCTCTGCAGGAGTGCTTTATGGAGAGGTGCCTGGGTAGCTTGTGTTGATGATGCCATGTTCCCCTGGTAGGGATGCAACTGATATCTGTGTAATGTTTATAAACGCTAACAGTGAAACAGTTTTCAACCACATGTGACGGATAGACAGCTGGAGGCAAAGTCCTCTCCATCTCATCCACTGCTAATAGGAACACAATTTTTCATTTTCAACACCACCTTATGTATGGATCAATGTACACTTAGGTGTACCTTTCATTCTACAGACACCAAAGTATTTTGCAATCGTATATTTGTTTTTTATTTTATTATTTGTTTTGCATCCTATAAAGCCATATGCTGGTGATGGAGAGGAAATGCAGTGTTGTCTAGAGGCATCAGACCTTTGAAAAAAGGGAAGAGTTTTCTTATAACACCTCTCCTCTCATTTTCACCAAGCAGATTTACAACACAGGGTGAAATCTGGTTTTGGATATCATTGTTGCATCTTCATTTATACAGTGTTTGTAAGGGCTCTAAAACCAAGCCCTGAGAAATAGTATTTCAGAGGGCTTACTGGTTTCTGAGAAGACTTTCTTTTGGTTTTACAAAGGCAAAAAAAGACTGAAAATAAAGAAGAGCTTTTGGTTTTAGAGGAAATGCTTCAGGACTGTGCTTAGCTTTTCCTTTCTTACCAGTTCCGTTCATCTTCATCATGTTCTCTTTCAGCTCTCAGGCCACACTGTCTCATTCTTTCTAGGTCTCTCTCAAAATACGTAATGCTTTTTAAAGATTGGTATTTCTGAGAACTCTTCTCTTCCCGCCTCCTACAAATAAGCTTAAAAAAATTAAAACTGTATATTTTAAAAACTAATATTCTGATTGAACATGAACTGGGAAGATACCTAGGATGGTGGAAGGCAATGAGACGAGTCTCCAATAACATCACAGTGTTGGTACGGTGTGACTCAGCCAATAGAGGACCACCTACTGAATTACCATCACTAGTTCCTGTCACGCCCAGGTGATCCTCAGAGGCCTCTCATCCAAATACTGATCAACATTGCCATACTTGTGAGATTTTATGGGTTCATAGCAAAGGTGGAATGGGTTCATGTAATTAGGATAGGGTCTGATTTGTTCTTTTACTCTGCATGAAGAATTGACTGATTCCTGGATCCTTCAGTCATAATGGGTGCTTAGGGGAGAAGACAGAAAAAACACTTTGGGAATCTGGAGAGGACCAAACATACCAGTACAGGCATGAGTGTAAGAGTGGGGAGACAGGAGGAGAAACTGGGGATACTGCCCTTTAAAATAACTATGTGAAAGGAGATCTGAGATCTCTTATTTTCTATGCCTATAGAGCTCAGACAACTGATAGGTGAAACATTTCAGTCTAGAGGAAAGGATGACATGTGCTGGCTGATTAATGGACTAGAACTGGAGCTGGCATGTGAAAAGGCTTCTCACTTGTCCTCTGCATGAGACCAAAGGCTGCAATTGTAGCCACTGAAATAGCTCAGTAATGTGAAAGGACAACATAGTGATCTACACAACGATAGCAGATGACCCTACAGATCATGTGTGGATTAGCTGTAATGTGAACTGAATAGCCACTTTTTGGGAGAAAAGGGGTTACAGCTTCAAAAGTAAATAAATCCAGTGTTGTTTAACAGAACCGCACTCCAAACGTACTGTGCTAGAGAGTTGGACTTTTGGATCAAGAGTTAGACTGGAATTTGAAACCTTAGCAGCAGTTTCTGAGAGGTTTATATGACAAACTAGAAAGGCTGCCTTAAGCCTGGAAAACATGAATTAAAGATATATTGTTGAACACCAATGAGTCCAATTCTGAATCAACTGGCTAAAGAAGACAATGGATCTGAAGTTTGGGGCAACTTTTCCCCAGTGTCTGTAACTTACATATGTAAAGGTAAGTATTTGGTGCAATGTCCTTAGCAATCATGTAGATAAATCTCATTAGAGTGGCTTGAATATTTGGCCCATCGTGTACATCCTTGCATGAGTACCCATAAAATCAACTAGTCATATACGTCATATGCCATTACTCAGGTGCCACTTCACTGAAGTCAGCAGACTTCTCTTTAAAAGGTTTGAGGGCACGTCCTAAGTACATTACAGAAGTGAGGCATGCAGTGCTTTAGACGGCGTAGAGCAAGCATTCAAGTTTTTACCGTTCAAGGATCTCCAGGTTGTCATGCAAACAAAAAGCTGCTTCTTCAGCTACCGCAGAGAACTTCTGTCTCATCTCAGCACACAAATTATATTTACTTTGAATGAAATAGCTGGCATGGCAGCTGCAGGGGAAAGCACACAAACATCATGAGTTATTAATTTCTGTGAAACAGTGCTGGGGTGGTCAGAACACAGAACTTTCTAAAATGATGTGAAATGAAAGCCTCAGCTCTCAGATGATTAAAAGTTAAGACATTCCTGGTCATAAACATGCAACCTAAGGAGTACAGAGCTTGGCTGAGAACCGAACAAGTACTTAAACAAAAAATGGTCTGCAAATATTCATCTGAATTAAAAAACAAAATTTCTTTTGAGCATATCCACAACCTTTTAGCATTTACCCTTCTGAGGATAACAAAGTGCTCTGAGATTTACCAGTGAGAATATTCACAAAAACGAATTGTTAGATTGAATTCTTAAATATTCATGGACAGCAAATTTCCAGTTGCATATTCATTTGAAAAATTAATAATTTGCAGCATGTTGGTTAGTTACAAAAAACATCCCAAACATGGAACAGAAACAAACTACATGAAATATACATAAAGAGCAGACTGCAAATTGCAAATAAATACCAAACACTGTGAAGCGGACAAACAGCCTTTCTGATAATAGAGGTTTATGACCTCACACTTTTTCATATAATCTGCAACTGATCAGGTTTAATTAGGGTTTTTTTGCCCAGTAGTGGAATTAAACACAGAAGGGTAAATGATTAAGGCAAAATCTACAGATTTGGCTTCACAGCTCACATTAATGTACATGGGAATCATCTGACAAAATCCACATGGTACTGCATGGAAACCGAGCAGTTTCTGTGTCAGATAGCACATATACTCTAGCAGGATTTCACCAACTCACTGTGTGCCCTTAAAGCACCACAGGTATAGTTTGCTTTCCACATGTATGCTACTCATGAGCATCGAATGCAGCACGCTACTACCTTTTAGGCCTCTTTATGTGCTTTGTGCTCTCCTCCTCCTTAAAGGTTGCTGTGGTTGTTTTGTCTTCCCTCAGAGTCACAGACAGTGAACTGCAAGAACAAACAAAAATCTCTTCAGATAATAGAGTATGCCTTATGAACCCACACACTCTGTCTCCAGAGTAGGCAATTTCTGAGGTAATAAACAGCAATGATGTCTGGAAAATTCATTTTTAAGGTGAACATCAACATTTAGGTGCACTTCTCTCAGTTATGTCAGTAGGAAACACAAGGCAAATCCCCATGCACTGTGTTGAAAATATAATGTAATATAAAATATACAGCAAATCAGTAACTGTGAGAAAGCAGGATTTCATCAACTAACCATGCTCTTACAGCAATAAGATGCTATCTGTCATTTGCACGCCATATGCTTTCCAAATGTGAAGGTGATAGCATGGAGCATATGCTATAAGCAACATGCTTAGGTTTCTGAAATTACTCCTACCTTTTAGGCCTCTGATCCAGTGATGTTAAGCTCTCTTGGTACTTGAAGGACGTTGTGTTTACTCTGTCATCCTTCAGACTCACCGATAGTGAACTACAAGACAGGACAAGGTCCTTAAAATTGTACAAAGTATGCCTTCTTCAGCATATGAAGCCTCCTGCTGGCACTGATGAATCACTCCCAATATGACAGACTTATTCAGAGCCATCCAGAGATAAGATTTATACTTGATGTTTCTCTCCCCTTTAACTCAGCCCAAGGGGAAAAAATTGCAGTAAGTATCAGATATATTATGTGCCTTGTGTTTATCAATTCTGAAGTGTGGAACCCACCACAGAACTCGGGACTGGCTACAGAAACTGGGGCAAATTGAGTCACTGAATCAGATTCGGGGGAAGGCTGGGACATCACAGGCCCTCTTCTTTTCTGGTTTAGTGACAGCAGTAGATCTATACAGAGGCCCAGTGGTGATATGTTGCCTCTTGCTTTTGCAGTGACAGGAGGGGAGGAAGATGGCGGCTTGATCTTTCTTCTCTGTTAGTCAATCCCAAGGGAGAGAGTTGGAAGACTGACAGCATGTTGTTCCTCCTACCACTGACAAATTCACATTACATGTCAGATTCCATCAGAACCTAACTCAAAAATGAGCTTGGAGATGCTGTATAGATACACACGTTCTGCCTGTAACACAATTATGGCCAAAAAGGAGTTATTGAATGAATAGCTAATTAACCCAGTAGTTTAACCTGGGTTTGAGTAAGTCTCAAGTAGAAGCCCCCATTATCTATTTCTTAGATGAGACACAGTGTAATGATATAAGCAGTGGAACTGGGCTGGCAGACAGTTACTTAAACACCCCTTAAGCCACCACTTTCCCAGTGCAATTATAATAGATAGGCCCGAACTTCCTCTGGTTCAGACCACTGCCTTTCAATTTTAGAGGTAAGTTCAACACAATAATTATTGTGAACTGAGTTTGAGAAATAATTCTCAATACCACATACTGGCCTACTGGATGAGAGGAAGCAGTAGATGTGATATATCTTGATTTCAGTAAAGCTTTTGACACAGTCCCACATGACGACAGTCTCATAAGCAAACTAGGGCAATGAGGTCTAGATTAGATTACTACCAGGTGGGTGCACAATTTGTTGAAAGACTGTATTCAAGGAATAATTACTAGCGGTTCACTGTCAGGCCGGGAGGGCATATCTAGTGGGGACCCACAGGGATCAATCCTGGTTCTGGTATAGTCAATATTTTCATTAATGACTTGGATAGTGGAGTGTATGCTTACAGAATCTGAAGAGGACAATGAGCTGGAAGGGGTTGCAAGCACTTTGGAGGACAAGATCAGAATTCAAAAGGATCTTGACAAATTGGAGAACTGGTCTGAATTCAACAACATGAAATTTAATAAGATAAGTGCAAAGCAGTACATTTATGAAGAAAAAAAATCAAATGCACAACTTCAAAATGGGGAATAACTGGCTAGGCAGTAGTACCTCTGAAAAGGATCTGGGGGTTATAGAGGATCACAAATTGAATACGAGTTAACAATGTAATGCAATTGTGAAAAAGGCTAATATCATTCTGGGGTGTAAAACAGCAGTGTGGTATATAAGACATGGGAGGTAACCGTGCTGTTCTACTTAATACCGGTGAGACCTCACTTGGAGTACTGTCTCCAATTCCAGGTGCCACACTTTAGGAAAAATTGGAGAAACTTCAGAGAAAAGCAACATAAATGATAAAAGGTTTAAAAAACCTGATCTATGGAGAAAAGGTAAAAAAAACGGGGCATGTGTAGTTTTGAGAAAAGCCTGAGGGTGTGGGGCACTGATAATAGTCTTCAACTATGCTTAGGGCTGTTCTAAAGAGGATGGTGATCAATTGTTCTGCACTTCCATTGAAGGTAGGACAAAAAGTAATGGGCTTAATCTGCCAGAAGGGAGAGTTAGGTTAGATATTAGAAAAAACTTTCTAACTATAGCGGTATTTAAGTTCTGGAACAAGATTCCCAGGGAGGTGGTGGAGTCCCATCATTGGAGGTTTTTAAGAACAGGTTGGACAAACACCTGTCAGGGATGGTCTAGCTTTACTTGTTTCTGCCTCAGTGCAAAGGGCTGGACTCGATAACTTTTCAAGGTCCCTTTCAGCCCTACATTTCAACGATTCTAAATACTTGAATAATTGAGAGCAGAGAAGTGCTATTCCTTGTACCAATCTTTCCTCATAAGGTCTCACCATCACACTCCCAGTGCTGGAAAATTGTGGTAGACATTCTCTGATAATAAATGAATATTAGTCCACACAGTTTTAGCTTTCCTTAAAGTGGAGAAGTTAAACCAAATTTCATCTTCTTTACCAGTAAACACACAAAGGTACATTTTTAATTACAGTGATGAAGCTGCATGGCTCCTATTAATGTTATTGTGAGCCACAGAGTAAAATCCCAATGCTCTATGTTGGGAATACATAACCCGGCTTCTCCAATCCCGTCTCTTACAGCAGGACCAAGCTGGGTGTAGTTCATGCATGTGACTTCTTAAGCCATTTTCCACTGGTGAAGATGACTGCATCTCTCATACTACATGTCACGTTTATTCCTTTTTAAATGTTCTTACCTTTTAGGTCTCTGTCCCAGTATGCTCTCTTGGTCCTTAAAGGCTGTTAGGCTCATTCTCTCGTTCCTTTGATATACTGGTGGTGAACTGGGGGGGAACACAATGTCCTTGAAACTGTTCAGCACATGAGCATTGTTACTGCAGCTGATTGTCGGCTCTTAAGAAGACTCACATGACTTCTTGCAGAGTTTAGGGGTCTTTTAACCCAAAGATGTGTGGGTCAGATCCTCAGACGGTTTGAATTGGTGTAGCTCTGATGACTTCAATGGAGCTATCCCAATTACACCAGCTGAGGGTCTGCCTCATGTGTATTTACAAACAGTAGTAGACAGAAAAACACTTGAAAATGAATAAGGAGAAATAATCCATACACCCACAATGGCCAGGAAATTAACAGATTCCAGTTCTGAGTTGCAGAAATCAAGGCACCTATAGCACAGCTCTTTTAAGACCATGCCCTTCTAACTGAGTCTCAAAACTATTAACGGTAGCATTAGGACAGAGTTTAAATGTGGTTCATGCTGTTGTACCTCTCTCTTTTCTTGTTAATCTCTTGCTGGCCAAGGAACTGCCACTGACTTTAGTGGCATTACATGCCAATAAGTGACAGCAATATTAGGCACTATTTTTTGGAAAATGTTCAATTTGAGGTTAATTGAAGTGGCCCTAAATCTTCAAAACCATGAGAATGAATAAAACTGATCTGAACTAATGGTTTATTGTGAAAATGTATAAAACTTAGGAATAACTGCAGAATGTATTTAATAGAAGTTCCATTAGAAATGTTATGGGGGACGTCTGTGGAAAATGGTAACAGCATAAACAATTCAATAGACATCAAGAAGAAAATGGCCTCTTTCTGTGTAAAGCTGCTGTAGATGATTTATACAGGAATTGTATGAAATGTTTTCTTGTAAGGGAAGGATTCACTGAGTGTATGCCTGGAAAATAAACATTTATTGTGCACAGTAAAATAGGCCATTCTGTCACCTATATAGGAAAATGTCAACGTCCTTTAAATTCACTGAACGTTGAATTTAATCAGCAGCTACTCTGGGAAGGTCTCCCATTGGCATAATTGCTCCATCTCCATGAGAGGCGGAAGCTATGTTGGTGGGAGAACATCTCCCATCGACACAGGATCAGTCACGGTAACTTGCATCGCTCGGGGGGTGTCTTTTTCACACCTGAGCGACGTAGGTTAGAGCAACGTAAGCGGTAGTGTAGACCTGCCCTCTGGAAAAAAAAGAGCACAGTTTAAGTGTTATTATGGTAAGCTGCCTTTCTTAGTTTTGCAGAATCCAATCAGGTAACATACCTGTGCAATCTGGTCTTCTTACCAATATCTTCTGAACTGAAATTCTTGGCCACATCTTCATATATAGTCTGGAGTAACTTCTGTAGATCTGATGAAAACAAAAAAGTTTATAAAAATGTGCCCACTGGATCTTGCACTCCTCCTTCTCTGTCCAAGAGAATGCTGCACATACAGGCCTCATGTTTTGATTCTGAGAAGTGATTTTGGTTGCCCAACTTGAGACACCTAAGAAGAACCTGATTTTCAGAGGGAAGGTGCTCAGCACTTCCTTTAAGGTGTCTCAAATTGAAATATAAAACCACTAGCCACTGCTGGAAATGTAGGTCCATGTTCTTTTAGCTCTGAAATAAATAATAAATGAGAAGTTAGCAAACTTCTTTAATATTTCTAAAAAAATATTGTGTAGGAATTAGAAAAGTAGGCAACTTTTAACAAACCGTACCAAAGATCAACATCAAATTCCTATGCTCATGCTATTAGCATTCTAAGAGCATATTTGTAAGTGTCAAAAAACTTTATTGTATCACTACATCCTTCTTTAAAATTAAATATGGAATTTAACATCTGATGAGATATATATCCTTACCATGATGCATTTAAAGCTGATGGTTTATCCTCAACAAGTCCTTGTTTGGTCATACCTGCCTGCCCAACTATCACCCATCCTTTTTTTTCTTTCTTTCTGAAGATCTCTGCTTTCATTAATACTCCCTTTATTGCTTCTTTACCATTGTGATTGTATGCGGTCATGCTTTCCTGTACCTTGAATAGCCCCTCTCCCCGAGTGCCAAATGAACTCACTGTTCTCCTTCAAATTCTTCCCCAAAACTCACTCCTTTTGAGGATCTTTCCACAACTAATCCACTTCTGCTTTGGTGCCCAACTACTAAACAAAACAAAATAGCCATCACAAGAAATACAATAAGATAATCAATACAGTGCTTTCCCAACAGCTATATTCCCTCCCTTCATTCCCTAAAACATCATCTGCCACGGCCTGTTATTAGTCGTGGTATTATCTATATAATTTTTAGCTGATCCTGCAAGGTAGTGAATGTGTCCTAGGAGATGCTAAGTGATCTCCATTGGGAACTGAGGACCACAGCTTCTTGTAGGAGGCCAGCAGCCCCTTGAAGTTACAAGTCAATTAACTGTATGTTCCTCAGCATAGGGACATTTTCTTAAACCTCAGCAAAGCACTACACATAGACAAGTAGGGTGGTAATATAAATTACTACTAAATAATAAATACCTGTTCAAATATTGCAGAGGAGGTTACCGAATGCAGACATGGCCTTAATCTGTTGTCAATGAAACCCTAATTAACCAAGATCCTACGTGCATATTTAGGCATCTAAATAAGTGGCCTGATTTTTAAGAGTTCTAAGTACCCAGGCAGCAGGTCCTGAGTTCTTATTCTAATTCATTCTATTACTAACTCTCACTATGACCTTGCACAAGCCACTTGTTATGTCTACATGGCAAAAAAAAAAAAAAGCCTCATGGCAGCAAGTCTCAGAGCCTGAGTCTACAGACGCAGGCTTGCAGTATGGCATTCAGAATCAAGATGAAGCTCAGTTTCTGAAACCTACCCTCCCTTGGCTTCAGAACCCGAGCTCTATCCTGCGCCTTGGAGTATGTCTACACTGCAATCAGGGAAGTGAGGGTGATTACAGCACATGTAGGCACATCGGATCTAGCTTTAATCTAGCTAGCCTGAATATCAATAGCAGTGAAGCCCTGGCAAGATGGGCTTCAGTGCAAACTGTACAAGCCTGCCCAGGTCCCCGGGCATGTACTCATGTTCCTTGCCGCACTGAAGCCCATGCTGTTGCTGAGCTAGCTAGATCAAAAGCCAGCTCAGGAATGTGTATGCATGCTGTAATCAGCCCTCCAACTGTAGTGCAGACATTCCTTTCATGTCTGATCCTACAAGATGCTGAGCACCAGCACGCCTATTAAAGACCAGGGGAGACATCTTCAAAGCACTTCAGAAATATTAATCCTCACAGCACTGTGGTAAATTAGGTAAGTATAATTAGAAAAGAGAAAGCTGCAAAGAGTGTTGGCCTTGTAGTTAGGATGCTGGCTTGTGACTCAGGAGATCTGGGTTGAGATCCCAGGTCTGCCACAGATTCCCTGTATGAGCCTGGAAAAGGTCTTGTAATTCTGGGCCTCCACTGCACATCTGTGAAATGGAGTTAATGATACTCAGCTACCCCACAGGGGCCTAAGGAGAATAAATCCATGTATGTATGTGAGAAGCTCAGCTACTACAGTGATGGACACCACAGGAAAGTCTAAAATTGAAGCGTGAGCTTTACAATGAAGAGCCCTTGCACAAATATGTATCAAACTTCCCTTTCAAATTTATGTCTAACACTGGGAACTGCAACACTAAATTGTTGGTTAAAGAAGCAGAAGATACCTTGTTAGTATTTAATTTCTCAGATATAGTCCTACATATCTTTTTTATCAATATGAAGTAAACATCTGTCATTTGAAATGATGTGCACAAATAATTCATTATGCAGAAACCGTTAAAAATTATGCTTACATTTAGTGTTGTGTTATTCAAAATAGGGATCATACAGACGGTATACATCAAAACAAGTTTTTAGACATGGCAAAGAAAGCAAGCTTGAAATGCTAATCTGTTTTGTAAAACCTTTGACAAATCAGAGAGAGACTGAATGATAAATTAGACAACCTCAGAACTGACCTGCTTGTTACACCACAGCTGTGAGGATGACAGCTTCCAGGTATGACTTGTCAACATGATTTGACTTACAGAGCCTTTGGACAAGTGTAGTTCCTCACACAGCCAGTGATGCTGGAAATCAAACTTGGGGAAGCAGGTTCGATACAGTAGCAGTCACAAAACAATACAAACTAAATTATAGCTGTGTAAATGGCTCCATATTAAATTACAAACTCAATCCTGAAGCAAAATAAAAACCCTCTGAAAGAATCATGTTCAAATTTATCTGCAGATTAGTTGCCCAATGCAATATATTTCTCACATGTTTTCCAATAAACATGTGTCATCTCAACAGTACTTCTGTGTGAATTATAGGGAGCCTCATGAGCTGTTTGAGCAATAGGCTACAGGGCATCTGAGCTGTTCTAATCCAGTTCCTGATCGGGCTTGAAGCATCTTATTGTCACAGCCTTGTGTTTAACATGATTCGGTGGCTTCAGAATTTACCACAGAATCAATCCACCGTTATAGTGTTGTCCTGCAGAAAGTTTTTTGTTTGTTTGGGGGTTGGTTTGGTTTAGTTTCTAGTGGTTTTAGTTGTAAAGAATACCTTCAGTTCACATTTTGAAAGTTAACTGAATGCTGTCATTTTGAGCAGCCTGAAACAACAGCTCTGAGGTGTCAACCACCCCCATTCATCTCAGTGGAACATTACCTCGGAAGCCTAACAATGGCAGTGTAAATATCAGTTTGCATGATAATTTTAGCAGAAAAATGAAGCTAATATCAGTGCTAAATATTGGAGTACTGATCATTTGAGTGGCTGGGTGCTGTCAAGGATAACTAAACTAGGAGATTAAAATCCTCCAAAACTTCCTGTCATCTCCACTGTTGGTCATAAGAAAGAAGGAGAGCAAAGAGGCAGATCTTCCTCACCGACAAAAGCCTCAATTGCATCCTGACTATGAAAAACTCAAGCTCTCTTATACTCCCTTGGTGTAGAAAATCTACGTCCTGCACCCAGGAGCATCAAGTAAACTGAATGTAATGTCAGAATAATTAACACCAAGAACACTAAGGATTGCATTATTTATCTGCAGAGCTTGTTTGGTAAAAACAAAAACCAAAAGCATTTACAAAAATTTCTTGAAGCTGATGCAGAATTTCCTTTTTGCCTCTGAACACAATACCTGAGTGCTGCAGCAATTAGGATTATTTTGGCACAGAGTACACTGGGTATTGTCTATAATTCACAAAATAATGTGTTCCATTTATTTTGCTTTCTATAAGAAGTGGTGCAGTCCAGTGGGCAGGGTACTGGCATGGAACTCAGGACACCTAGGTTCTAGTCTCCTTTCTGCCACTGACATGTTGGGAAAGTCACTTCATCTCTCAGTGCTTGTGTTTCTCCACCCAGCCTTTTGTTTGCCTTATTTTGTAAAGTCTTGGGGGTACAGACTGTCTTATACTGTCTGTTTGTACTGCATCTAGCACAATGGGCCCTCAATCTTGTTTAGAACCTCTAGGTGTTATAGTAATACAAATAAATACTATTAATACGTGAGTAACATGTACATTTGTATACAATCCCAAATTAAATAAATACATATGTAGTCCCACTGCCCCATGAGGAATTAGAGTGCATGAGCTGGTTGTTACAGAAGTTGTTCTACTTTTGTGAGACATCTTCTATTGAAAATTGCAGGGTTGTGGATTGTGTGCCAGCTGAATAGCCTGACTGGATGAACAATGGCAAATCCATAGCAATTTTTTAATAATGGTTTCAAATTATTTCATCACAAAAAGGGCTATAGAAAAGAAATATTATGATCTTCTGCCACACTCCCCTCTCCTGGTCACTTTGGACAAAGCACTTTATCCTTATAGTGCAACTGGGAAGATTAAACTTCTGATGCTGTGAATCAGGTTTTCTTGATGTATTAGTACTTAGTAATAGGCTGTCCAAACCTACTGGCACCTAAAGTTTATCTGAACTGAGAAATGGACATGATCTAGCAAATCAAACCCAATTCTTCCAAAATTATTCTTCAAAAATGAAGCAGGAGGAGGAACATGTAGATTAATAAAACAAACTGAATTACTGGTAAATAATATTCTCCTGTAGTACATCAGCACAAAAGAAGCACCTGGATATAACAATACCATGAATTTTGTAGTGCCATCCATCTGAGGATGCCAAAATATTTTATAAACATTAATTAAATAAGCCTCTTAAATACTTATCTGTGATTATACTTTATTTCCCCCATTTTGCAGATAGGCAGGAGGAGGAATGGAGAGGTTAAGTGACCTGCTCAAAGTCATACAACCTACATACAAAGATAGCCAGAAGTATCTTTAAGAAAAAGATCTTCTTGGTAACTGTGGGAACAAATAGATTTGTTACTGTCCAGTCAAGTAAAGGCAACTTACAGTGAGAAACGGGCTCTTCATCTTCTTTCGTTTGTCTGCTCTGTACTGACTCACTATCTTCATACTCCTTGGTAACATCAATGGGAGCTGTATTCACATTGGCATTGTCTTCAGAGCTGGGGACTAGGGAACTTATGCTGCCCAGAGGAGTTCGACTATGGGGAGATGACACACCACTAAGCCGAGAGACACTTATGATTGATGTCCTCTTGTTTGTCTTCCTGCTAAGCTGACTACGTGGTGTTTTCTGGCAGGATTTCTTACCCAGAAGGAAAAGAAAGGAGGACAATTTCTATAACAATGGTTGATAGGGATGGTGCACTGTATTTCTATATCTAATGCCAATTTTGGATTCCTCTGGGCTTTTTTATGCCCGACAGATTTTCTGCAATGAATTCAACAGGCTGGCCAAATGGCTAAATTGGGAATCTCTTTCATTTCGTGTTCTTCCCTGCATCTTGCTCTGGCACTGGCTTTAGTGCCAAGTGGACCAGTATAATGTGCAAACAAGTGGCACTGCAGCTTCACAGTTTGGTAATAAAGAAATCCTCAACTTTTCTCACCTCCAGGGAGAAAAAGGTCAAAGCTGTGGTTCAATGTTCAAGCCTCCTCCTCTCCCACACCCAGGAAATTGATTTCCTGTGCCAAAAATATGAAAGCTCAGCAGACTGAAATCTGCATGCTTGATAATCATAACAGAATGCATCACATGGCAAATAACCTGGAGGAATCCATATCTCAAATCAAAGATTTCATATCAAACATGAAAACCTACATTTAAATAATGTAATGTAAGTGACAGAGAAAAATTATATCTAATTTAGGCTATAAGAAAAATAAAAGTCACAGCAACGTTAGCGCAGGAAGGTACATCAACATCAGCATTCACTTTGGATTCCTTAATTCTTGCTGATTTGGGCCCTAACTTTAAAGAACTACTGATCCCACATGGAAATCTGGAAAGCATCCTACTTAGAAACAATTATGTGAATATTGTGAGACTTGCTGATTCTCCTCTCTCCTCTCTTTTTTATTACTACAAAGGATATTTGCCAGGTGAAGTTGTAAAGCCCAAAACTATAACAGGGTTCAAAGAAGAACTAGATTAGTTCATGGAGGACCCCATGCTCTCAGTGTCCCTAGCCTATGATTGTCAAAAGCTGGCAACGGATGACAGAGGATAGATCACTCAATGACTGCCAGTTCTGTTAATTCCCTGTGAAGCATCTGACATTGGCCACTGTTGGAAGACAGGCACAGGCCGTCTCTCTACCTGCGGCATGAAGAGCGTGTTCTCCTTTCATTCTCTCTCCCCTCCCTGCTCCCCATCCCCCTGCAGAGCAGACAGAGACACCCCTTTCCCTGTGCCGGGTTAGGTGGACCATTGGTATGGCACAGTATGGCTGTCCTTATGTTGAAACATGCTCTTTGTCTTTTTAGAAGTTCAGCAACTCTTGCTACTGATTCCCCAAGTGAAGTCACATCATGTCTCCCAGTCTAATTCCTGGGCATTGTACTTCCTTTATTTTCATGCAAATATCCTCAAGCAGTAGTAAATAAATAAAATAAATAAAATAAAAAAGAGGAAGGGAGAGCACTTGTCACTTCTTCAGAAACATCGGCTATCAACAGAAAAGTATCAAAGTTCTCCATAACATTTTCTGTAGTACACCCAATGTTCACTTCAATAATGTCACTTCTCCTTAGTTAAAGATTTAAATTTTCAATATTTTAAAAAGCCTTTCATATAAATGGCCCTATTTTCTCCTCCCCTTTCATAGACTCATAGGTCAGAAGGGACCAATATGATCATCTAGTTTGACCTCCTGCACAAGGCAGGCCACAAAACCCTACCCATACACATTTATAACAACCCCGAACCCATGACTGAGTTATTGAAATCCTCAAAAGTGAGATTTGAAGACCTCAAGCTGCAGGGAATCGATCAGCAAGCGACCCATGCCCCACGCTGCGGAGGAAGGCGAAAAACCTCCAGGGCCTCTGCCAATCCGCCCCGGAGGAAAATTCCTTCCCGACCCCAAATATGGCGATCAGCTAAACCCCGAGCATGTGGGCAAGACTCACCAGCCAACACCCAAAAAGGAATTCTCTGCAGTAACTCAGTTCCCATCCCATCCAACATTCCCACAGACCATTGAGCAGACTTATCTGCCGATAATCCAAATCAATTGCTCAAATTAAACTATCCCATCATAACATCCCCTCCATATACTTATCAAGCTTAGTCTTAAAGCCAGATAAGTCATTTGCCCCCACTACTTCCCTCGGAAGGCTGTTCCAGAACTTCACTCCCCTAATGGTTAGAAACCTTCGTCTAATTTCAAGTCTAAATTTCCTAATATCCAGTTTGTACCCATTTGTCCTCGTGCCTATATTAGTACTAAACTTAAATAATTCCTCTCCCTCCCTAACGTTAATCCCCCTGATATAGTTATATAGAGCAAGCATATCGCCCCGGAGCCTTCTTTTGGCCAGGCTAAACAAGCCAAGCTCTTTGAGTCTCCTTTCATAAGGCAGATTTTCCATTCCTCGAATCATCCTAGTAGCCCGTCTCTGAACCTGTTCCAGTTTGAATTCATCCTTCTTAAACATGGGACACCAGAACTGCACACAATATTCCAGGTGGGGTCTCACCAGCGCCGTATATAACGGCACTAACACCTCCTTTTCCTTGCTGGAAATACCTCGCCTGATGCATCCTAAAACCGCATTTGCTTTTTTAACAGCCATATCACATTGGCGGCTCATAGTCATCCTGCTATCAACCAATACCCCAAGGTCCTTCTCCTCCTCCGACGTTTCCAACTGATGCGTCCCCAACGTATATCTAAAATTCTTATTATTAATCCCTAAGTGCATGACCTTGCACTTTTCACTATTATATTTCATCCTATTACTATTACTCCAGTGTACAAGGTGGTCCAGATCTTCCTGAATAGTATCCCGGTCCTTCTCCGTGTTAGCAATACCCCCCCAGCTTCGTGTCATCCGCAAATTTTATTAACACATTCCCGCTCTTTGTGCCAAGGTCAGTTATAAAAAGGTTAAATAAGGTCGGTCCAAAAACCGATCCTTGAGGGACTCCGCTAGTAACCTCCTTCCAGCCTGACAGTTCACCTTTCAGCACGACCCGCTGTAATCTCCCCTTTAACCAGTTCCTTATCCACCTTACAACTTTCACATTTATCCCCATCTTTTCCAATTTAACTAACAGTTCCCCATGCGGAACCGTGTCAAACGCCTTACTGAAATCGAGGTAAATTAGATCTACCGCATTGCCTCTGTCTTGCCTCTAGATGCCTCGCCTCTAGATGCCATACATGATTTCTGTTTCTTGTATTGGCCTCAGCACTTAGATTTTGTTTTCTAATTTAAATTTTCACCTTTTAAGTAAGTAAACAAAAAACAAAAAACCCAAAAACTAATTGTTGGAGTTTGTCAGGATGGAACCCTTAAAAACAAGCAAGCAAGCAAACTGGAACTTGATCCTGCTTAAATCGTGTAATTCTTACTCACATGAGTAAGGTTTACTCATTTGATTATTTGTAAGCAGGACTGCACTGCTAATTAATTAAACAAGGGGCAAGACACCAATATTTTCAGGGACTCGCATATATTTTTAGTAGTACATTTTCCTCAAGCAACATCACTAGTTGCTATTCAGCCAAAGCCATAGATACAGTCCTGTAACTGGCTAGATGTTGCTCTTTCTGTAATCCATTGTCAAACAGTATTTTTCATCAAAATCCAGAGCGCCACGTCTGATGAGGTCACAAGTTTCAAAGCATAAAAGATCAAATCAGGGAGTTGCATTAGGGAACAAAACAGAAAACAAATATTTTGAAAGTTGGACTAGCTCGTAAAGTAGAAATTAGCAATGAAGTTACCTTTGTGTCCACGATAAAGTGCTCCCATCTATACCTTGCTGCCTTATCCTTATTGATTTTTTTAAATGTACTTTTACTGCCACCAGGGTCCCTAAGTGAAAAACAATTTAATGAGTTTTCCCTTTCCAGAATCTTGCTTTTATTATAACAAGTTCTTTTTAGAAATGCAATAAACAGAGAATAAATGACAGCAGATCTCTGCTATGATATTTATCTTCACTTGTAAAGAAGAGAGTGATAATTCACAAGTGTTATAGCAATGAGTAATGAAGAGAAATGTTAGAAATCTTAGCTATCATGTATTACAAACATACCATACATGCATTAGGCCAAATTCTGGACTCACTTATCTCTATGCACTCTCGTTTCCAGAGAGCTTAAGGCACTGCAGAATTTGGTCTAACATTGTGTAGCTATATGGATGTAACTGACTGCAGATCTGGCTTATTAAAGATGGAGCTGGGAGCGCTGACTATACTTGAAGTGCCTGAACTTTTCATTATAAAGATTCTATTCTCAGTTGTTTATAACTTTTATCCATCTGGGCTGAGATTTGCCATGCCAAGTGCCTGCCTCAGACCGAATTTTGTTTTTAAAAGTTTCAGTTAACACATTTCAGCCATTTTTAAGAACAAGTTTAGGGGAAAAGTATTGTTTTGACCGTGTTAAAAAATTCTTCCAGCCGTTTCACTGAGAAGCTCTACTATCTCCAGACTTTGGAGCAAGGTATTAAAATTTGACAAGGGGGAGGCCCTGATGTCTGCATGACAATTTGCCCAAATTATGAGACTTCTCAGTTCACACATGCTTCATAGAGATTCATTAGGATTTCTGAGCATTTAGGGAGAGAAACCAGAATGGTCTTGAAGAGCTCTGCCCAGCAGATCAAATACAGTAATTTAATTCATTGCTTTATGGTTCTATCTGATGTCTGAATATACATCCCGAATAATATAAATAGATTTTATTTCAATATTATTAGGTCTATTGGCTGAAGAGGTTGAAAAATTAAAACAGTATTTACTACTAATTGCACAATAAGTGAAACAGTAATATTATAAATGTTCTGAAGTAATATATCTTTTAAACTGCCCATCAGTGCCACATCTAAGTGATAAAATAAAAACAGCTAGCAAATATCTCTTGATACAGGCTGTATACTGCAAAAGCACCAGAGAGAACATTCCAATTTATTCCACTGGGACAGCCATGCAAGGCAGGCTGCAGAACTGGGACCTTCATAAATGCCTTTAACATTTTTAAAAAAACTAAATTTGGCTTCAAAAGGTCAAGATCCTCTCTGCTAGTACTACAGCATATAGTGCTGATTTGTCCGCAAAACTCATTGACTTAAAAAAGGAGTTCTGAGCACAATTTGATAACACAATATGGCCTAGAATTAGTAATAACACGTCACTTGAATAATTTTTTACTTAAAAAGGAAAGGGAGAGGAAAAATAACATTTAAAAGAAAAAAAAATCTCATCTCAAAGAATATTATGAAACATGCATGTACTTTGGATTCCAGCAGGTTAAGACAGGTTTTAAGGAACAGTTGGGCTCTAAAGTCAAAGCATCCAAGAGCCAGTGTAGAGCACAAAGCTGTCGAAAGAGGGGTTCACTGTGAAAAAGAAAAAAACAAACAAATACTGTACTGCAAAGGTGAAAGAAAGAACACTTAGATCATTACATGTGGGCAATGCCCTGGCCAACAGTCAGGAACTAAATAACTGACAACAATAATCTTGGGAATAAACACAAAATAGGTTAACAGTGTATCTTGGATCATGCCTTCTGTAAACAACTTCATGTTGGTTAGCCAGTGCACCCTGGGTGATTTTTCCACATCTGTTGGCGGCAAAGGGTAAATTATACAGCTGTATTTTCTGAAGTCAGTATCTTACACAGATCCACATTCCTAGGTTTTTGTGCCTTTCTATGCATTCAGGAATCCTTAAAGTTTCCAGAACATGATTACACTAGCTTGAGTGACAGCAATGTGAAATCCTGGGGTTCATGTAAATATTTTGACTGAGACAACTCAAACTATGCAGTGTAGCTGTAGCTGTATTGGTTCCAGCGCATTAGAGAGACAAGGTGGGTGGGGTAATATCTTTTATTGGACAACCTTGCATTTAGCTGTGACAATAGAATTTTTCACTAAAAAATGCTGTTTTGTCAAAGGTGAAATGTTTCACGGAAATGTATCAATGTTGAAAAAGTTTTGGATGGGACTGCCAGATCACTTTCAGAAAGGGAGAGCTGAATCAAAATCCTGACCATTGACACAATTTCATTTCACGAAGACATCTGAAGTGGTTTGATTTTGTTCCAGTGTCGAACAAAACAAATTTAAAACCTTGAAAGTTGTGGCAGCACTGTGGTGTTGTTCTCTAGTTCTATCCCTTTCCTCAGTGCTCTGTCTGTCTTGTCTATTTAGTAAGTAAACTCTTTGGGGCAGGGACTGACTCTTGTACTATGTTCATATAGTGCCTAGCACAATGGGGCTTGTTCTTGGATGGCCTCTAGGCACTACCATGATAAACATGATTAATAATAAGTGAGCTGGTGGTATGGGAAAAGATGTGGCAGCAGAAAGTGCCAGGGATGGGATGTTATTTGATGTGAACTGTATGCAATGAACCTGGGGGGTATTTAACAGGTATTCTAAAAATCCAATTACTAGCTAATGGAAAAAAAATCTCCTATGTATGCACAACTCCGACTGAAGTCAATGGGATCTAAGTGTGTGTATCTGAGGGCAAAACTTGGTCCTTAGGTGTTGGTACAAAACAATTGTGGCATAACAAATTTCTCAATGTCTCCTTTGCATTCTACTCTGAACTCCTCTAGGAAATTGATGTGCAACCCTGATTGCACTATGTTTTCTGGTTATGAAACCTTTGCATGAGGCTTATCCTGTGAAGTGCTTTCAGTTCCTATTGATTTTAATGGGAGTTGTGGGCATTCAACACCCAAAATCATGTGAGTTTGGATTCAAAATATGATTTCTAAGACATTGTGAAGTCATAGAAGCATATGTTTACACACTTAGTATGCACACATGCTCTCTTGTGCATAAAATAATTTTTAGGTAGGCAAATACTGCTTTTGATGTGTGAGCAGTACTTTCCTCAAAAGTCAATGGGAGTCACATGCATTCATCTGAGGATAGAATTTGGCCCTGTCGTAGGTAAAAATTTTGTCTATTTCATGAGCCACAGATTTCTTTAATTCTAGTGTTCATGAACCATCAGGCAGATAGCGGCCTGAGGCATAGGCACTTTAGGTCTCATTTTACTTTGTATCCCTCTTATATGCTGTCAAGATGGGTGCATCCTAGATTTGCCTTCGAACATACGCATGTGATGCAGGTGGCTGTGGAACCAAAAGACTGTTGTAGACAGGGATGAAAGGTTGTATGACAGTCTTCTTTTTCTTCTTTGCTTTCTTCCTCAGCAGGGGACCTTCTGTTAAAAAGAAACTAAATGGGGAGACAAAGATAAACATTAGAAGTGGAAGATACAGTCTGCAGGGAACAATTGTGAGTGACTAGCC
>ML675638.1:3066086-3132637 GCA_007922155.1 Mesoclemmys tuberculata
TTTGCACAAACATAAATAAATAGTTACACAATAAGCTAGATAGTGAAGAATCAGGCCCAGTAGACCTGGTAGGATGTTACAGGCTCACATGTCAACTATATGCCTGATACATACATCTATCTATCCCACACAACACACAAAATTATTGTTAGCCATCTCACCGAGTGCTTGAACAATATCAGCTCATAGATGAAGACAAGTTTTTGAAGTCTGAATCCCAGAAAAAATGGAAGTTATGTTGATCAGCAGAAGAAAACACCAAGGAGTTTGCAGTTATGGAGCAGTCTCCACTGACTGAAGATGCATACCCAGAAGAAGTTACGTTTGAAAATCCTCTTAGACTTCTCCCCGAACTGAATTTGCACAGAGCAGTATCCACAAGGAACTCCTTTTACCGTTGATAGCTGGCTGGATTCTGTGTCATGTCTTTGTTAACCAAGGCCAGTTTGGTCTCCATTGCCTCCTGGCTGGACTATAACAATGTAATCTATCTGGGTATGAAAACTTCAGCCCTAAGGAAACTATAACCAGTACAGAATGTGGCAAGCATGACTCTGAAGCAGTGTGGGTTTCTGCAAGCTCATCAAAACTTTCCTCTACTCACTACATTCACTCCCCATACAACAGCATGACAAATTCAAATTCTCGGTCCTCATCTTCAAAGGTCGTAATAATCTGAACTCTGAATACTTAAAAGATTGCTTTTCATTCTGGGATCAAGACTGCTGTCATCATCTCTGCTTCCCTAGCACAATGGAACTATTATAAAGTCCATTCATGCAGGAAACAGAGTTTTGTCAAGGGACAGTCCAAGATTGCAGAATTTGCTCCCACAGGAACTCAGGGTTTGTCTACATGAACATTTACCTTGTGGCAAAATGGTGTGTCAAACACCCCCTCACTAGTTTACCATGGATTAACTAACCCCGATGATGCACATGAACGACTTGTTAATGCACTTTGATTTGGTTCCATTTTAAAAATTACTAGATCAAAGCATATTAACAAACTGTTACGTGCATCAGCAGGATCCACAGGGACAGTTAGACCATGTTAGGCTAGGCTTGGGGGGGAGAGGGAGGAGAGGGAGCCACACCCTAGCTTGCTGTGAACAAATTGTTTGTGTAGACAAACCCTAAGAATCACTTCAAATCACACCACTTTCCATTCCAAGTGCACTTCTCCAACTTTGCTTTCACAAATAAAAGCACACAGCACTTCATAACAACAAAATCCACGCACAAGTTTATTTCAGGGAAGCAGAGAGGAATGGAAAAGGTATCCTATGTGACAAATGTCAATCACAAAGATATGTAACTGGAAAACCTCATACACAAGGCGATGAACACAGTATGAGAAGCTGAGTGAAACCTTTTTTTTTAAATGCACCGTCACTTGTTAGGAAGTTGGAGTTGCAATAAGAAATTTTATTTTCACTATTTACTCTTTAGGACTTCTGTATTAGAGTATGACGCTGCTTGCCGGCTCTAAATAATGAGCTTGTGGATTTGACTATACATGCATACTTGGTGTCATTTCAGTGTAAAAATGGGTTTTCCAAAAAATGGAAGACTATAGACTTGGCTGAAATAGAAGATAGTTCCCCCTGGGTGGAAATTCCTTAGGTAGATTATCATGATCCTAGGACAAGACGACACTACCTCTTGTATAGTGTTCCAAGAAAAATAAAATAGGAACATCTGTATCCCAAAGCTTGTCTGCCTTGTTAGACTTGGGGCAGGTGAAGCAAGCTTTTAAAACTGACAGTTAATAAGACTATGTGAAGAAGCGTGTGTGCAGCACAGGAGGAGTAACAAAGACATGAATAAATGAGGTAGGTTTTCCAGCATTCATCACTGCATTAAATAACAGAGTGATAGTGGAATAGGGCAAAGAGCAGAAGAAGGGAAAAATATCAAAAGCATAAGGCTGTGATATGTTTGCTTTTTCACAGGTGCTACTTAGCAGAACACTCCAAGGACATAGCTATGCAAAAAATTATACTGAATCCACCATGAACAGACAATAGTGTGTACTGCAATCAGTAATATGATACATTGGTGTAAATCTGAAATGATATTGCCACATCAATATAGCTGGCAGGTAAGGTATTCTTAAAAGTATATGCAGAATTTTGAGAACAGAGCCCTTGTAGATGACTGAATACACTTCTGGAAAAAGGTTCTCTTCATGAATATGAAACAGAACTTTAAGGTGAGCCCCCTGCTACTAATTATAAGATGTGTGTAGTTGGAATCAAAAGAAAAAATGTGCGCTCCTGGCACTCCACTGCTACAATTTTCCTAAAGCAAAGCAGCAGCCATGATAGCAGATACAACATTAGCATGGCAACATTCATCTAAAACATTGAGTTAAGTGACTCATATATTGCCGAGGTACCCACGGTTACACAAAATGAACGATCACTTATCTCAGTGTTCTTTAGCTAACTCAGAAATGAAGAAATCTGTGACTATTCAGCTCTGCCTACCACATTTGATACTACAGAAGGGATCCAGGCTGCAGCCTAATGGAGTTTACCTCAAACTGTCACAACTGAAGTGTCTTGCAGTCCAATGCATAGGGAGTCTGTCTTACAACACACTTTTGGAAACAGACTCTTTTTCACCCAAAGCAGTCAAAAATAAATTATATTCTAGCAATTTATGCTGACCCAAAGCGACCATGGCCATGTCACCCACAGGTTCCGTTGTGCAAAAGAGCACATTTTCATGCTTCCCCAAGTTAGATTCTTTTCTTCTTCTCCTCCATGAGTCTTAAAAGAAGTCCGACTACCAGAATAGAAACCGTTACAACCCTGCACATTTCAGAGATCCTCATAAGTCATGCACTCCTAACTGATAAGAGGAAGGATGTTTTTTCTCTCTCTCTACTGATTTCTGGGAGGGTGTTGGTGGCATCTTTCTAATTGTTGATGCATTAAAATAGTCAAGAACATAATTATATGCTGCGGTGCATGTAACAACAAAAATAAAGTTCCATCACCACAGCACTTACAATAAGTGATATAAAATGTACAAGACTGTTTATAATGTTTCATTGCACCATGCTACTTGCTCTTTCTAAACAAAAAACAAAAACTAGCTATAACCATCACTATTTCACTTTTTCAACTGAATCTGTAGATGGAAAATGAGGACAATACACACAACTGGAAAGGCGGCTTGGGTTCATCAAATCATCTAGACCATACTTGCAAATAGTTTATCAGAACTAAGCTGTTATGTTAAGTACATTTTTTAGGGTTCCAAAAATCTAGACTATTTCTCTAAACATACAATAATGTAACTATATTTATATATGCTTTCAACTATGTTACCCCCAAGTGGGTAACTTAAGCATTACACTGGAGAAATATAAGAAACATTCCTGCATTGACATGGGAATAAATTAAGTGCTTTAATAGGTCTGATGTGACTTTGTGACAGAACTTTTTTGGCACTGTGAAATCCAACAATTGAATATCTGCTATTTCCCATTTACTAACATATCTCTGGTCATTCCTAAATTGGAGATTTACTGTTAATTTGTCTTATATGCAGATCTCTATACTCAGGTACCATAGGAATCAAGTTAATCTTATTTACAGTTTTCCAGATCTCCACTACAACAGGACACTCTCAAATAAATACTGCTACAGAGTATGTCACCATTTAAGACACTCTAAAATAACATCTTTATTAGCTCTTACTGACTAAGGAGCACAATCTGTGTAAAATAAACTACTGTAGTTGATTGTATTTATTATAGATAGAAGCCTCACAAGATTAAATTTAAACACATCAGTCCATTGTCAATAGTCAGAGAGATGCTGAAAGAATGGTTATGGCTGCTCATCTATAGCTCATTCAAGCCAATTTAAACACTCCCAGTCCCATGGTGAGAAAAGTGATTATACAAAAGGCACCTTTTTGTCTCATTGGTCCTGATTCTACACTCTTTACACTGTTTTTACACTGGTGCATCTCCAGTGGCTTCAGTGGAATACTCTGGCATAAAACTGATGTAATGAAGTGGAGAATTAGGCCCAAAATATCTGCCCCAGTTGGTCTTATTTGAGAAAAAAATTAATGTACTCCTCTTTGAACTATAAACCCAATACAACTATCAAAGATCATTAGACACTACTTTTACTCATACGCCAATCATAAAACTGTCTGATAAATTCTAATTGCAGAACATTCATTTCTGGTATGTCAGAGGCAGAAAACACAACTTGGATTTTCCTGTCACAGGCAGAGTTCTTGGTGCCCACAGACAGCAAATTCATTTTTTGATTTGTTAATGAAAAGAATTGTGGAGGTAAGCAATTAAGAAAGAATAAGTTTGGAACATCTTAATGGCTTCTTATAGCCTTTTTTGTCACTGTAACTTAAAAGCTTCTGTTTAAGGTTTGCTTGAGCAATAGTGTGCTTCTCCAACATGCAAATTAATCAAGTAATAAAATACGAAAAAATACAGTACATTCAATAGTTTAAGCTGAGATTTTCATTGTTCCCAGTAGAAGCTATAGTAAAATGCTGTATTTTAAATTGTAAATAAAAATCCTTAAGACTGACACTAGATTTATCTATTGAAAAGAGCTTAAGTGCTCCCCACCAAAGCAGTCTTTAAACTGCTTAAGCATCCTTCTTACCTTCCCTGAGTTCCCAATTTTTAAATTCAGCACTGCTACAGCCAGCACTGAAATAAGGTATCCACAACAGATAATCCCTATTTCCCACATAGACTGAAAACAGCTTTTTAACTGCCTGCCACAGCATACAAGCAAACACGAACAACATGACAAAGATGAAACTAACGCCTGCTAGCAGGGATCCTGCCTCTGCATAAATTACATTGGACAGTTGGCATGTATAAACAAAGGCCTATCAAGAGAGCGCATTTCTTTCATTAGTTTCAGTGTGCATTCTTGTCCCATCCCACACATACTAGAAGAGAGCAGCTCAGTAACCAAGTTTCCAATTAGCTTTTACTGGTTCAGAGAGCAAAATAAAGCTATACTGGCAAAAACACTTTTAAAATACTTTAACAAATCTGGCCTTAATTGACTTGCCCAAGGTCACATAGGGAGTTTGTGGTGAAGCAGGCATTTGAACCCAGGTCTCCAAAGTCCTAAACCCCCCCGAGATCTGCTGCTGCTTCCAGCAAGCAGCTTCCTTACATTCACCATTCCTGTGCAACTTGTCTGTCTCCACTTGGAGATGGCAGGCTACAGCATCCTTTGAGATTCTGTAATTCTTAGTCCCTAAGTGGAGCAGGAATATATACATAGTATTTGACAACACTGAACTTCAGAGTAGCATACCAAGTTAGAGGATATTGAAGCCCAGGCCAAATAGAAACTGCATAGAAATATTGGGGTTGGGTGTGGGGTTAGCGATATGAGAGAAAAGTAAAAATCTCATTGTTTGGATGCAGGCTTAAAATTCAACACTTTACCTGTTCAGTTCCTGCATTGCTAGAAATGAGTATTAGAAACAAATACAGTATTACTGAAGAAACAAAACAGATTCTGAGAGGAGGAATGGTCCAGTGCTTAGTAAATCTTAGTGGAGGAAGCATAATTACTACTAACTACAATTTCAGCTAACAGCAGCAATGTAATGGGAAGTTTGAATGTTAAAGATATTCAGGTCCCCAAAGATGCAAATAGGCACTTTTCACAAGTGCCTACATACCTCATTTCCATGGATTTCAATCTAGATACTTCTGAAAATTCTACTAGGCACCTATCTGCATCTTTAGAGCCATAAATAGCTGTACATATCTGGCCCTTAGTCTCTGTGTTCTTCTTTTGTGGCATGGCAGGAACAACTCTTAGGTGGGACAGAGCAAAGCATTGCATGCCTCCTACAGTGCTCCATCCTCTCTCTTCACACAGCGAGCTCTTTTCATCTGGCTCTGAAGCCTCCCCTCCACCCATCGACTCTCCTCCTCCCCCCAAGGCCTTCTCCTCATTTTGTACTGTTTCTCAAGCATTTTTGTTCCACATTCATTAATCAAGTTTCCATTCTATGAACAATCTTAAAGCTCATCAATTTTCTGTTTCATATGAGAGGTACTATTCCACCACAGGCACCTATTTTAAGGCTCCCAATTTCATATTTTGATGTTGAACTCAGCACGTAGATGGCTGATTACCCACTTAAGGCACATAAGTGCCAATCAGAGGGCTCAAAATGCAGAATTTGTTGCCCTAATTTAAGTGTCAAAGTTTGAAATTTGGGGTCTGCATATGGAGTCAAGAAAGGTCTCCTATGAGGAAGGATTAATCTTGCAAGATTTAATCAAATGTCCAGATATTGACGACAGTGAGAATGAGTTTAATTCTGAAACTGCCTCTTTCAAAACCATTGATTCTCAAATCACCAAAATGCCAGAAAACCCACTTACTCAGTTAGCTCTTCATCAGAGTCTTCCTCATCTGATGAGTATCTGGGTGGCTGCCATTCAGTTCGCCATCTGGCCTTTTGTTTTTGCTGTGCAGATTTCAGTGCATTTTTCCTCTCCAACGTTTCTTTCTGAAGAGTGTGGAAGTATCCCCGACCCTGCTTCACTGAATTGATCAAATGCCTGCCAATAAATGATGGAATACCAGAATGTAAAAGAAAACCAGAACCTATAAACTGTATAGATGAAGCCAGATAAACCCACTGATGTTTTAAGGTCTTCTGTCTGAGGGGAATTTCTGTTCCTTTAATTGTTGTTAGGAGTTACATGTCGGCATCGAGGAGTGTCTAGACCAGTGGTTCTCAACCTTTCTAATGCCGTGACCCCGCAATACAGTTCCTCATATTGCGGTGACCCCAAACCAAAAAATAATTTTGGTGGCTACTTCAAAACTGTAATTTTGCTACAGTTATGATTCGGAATGTAAATACCTGATATGCATTATGTATTCTCATTGTATAATGATTACACACAAAGCACCTTACACTTACACAGTATTGTGTGTATACTGTTTTTACATTATTAACCTTTTTTACACCAGCAGGCTGTCTCGCAGGCTCTCTTGGCTCTCCGCCTCCTAGGCTTCTGTCCTCCGGCGCTTGCTGCGTCTGCCCACTGATGACGTCAGCAAGCGCCGGACACACATAATGCGCTGCTATGGACTGTGGAGCGTTCCCCCCGCTTCCCCCGCCCCTTAGGCCCCGGACGGATGATGCAATCACGTCTGCGCATGCGCGCAGGCATTCAGTTTGGAACGCGCATCCATAACGGTGTGCGTTCCAGCTGAATAGCGCTGCTACAGATGGTAGCGCGACTTCTCAGCGGCTAAAGCCATCGGAAATATGTATTTTCCGATGGCTTTAGGCGACCCCTGTGTTTTGGTCGTTCGACCCCCGCCGGGGTCGCGACCCACAGGTTGAGAACTGCTGGTCTAGACACTTGTGTATTTGGCTGGTCAAACAGGAAGGTTCAAAAAATGATCCCATAAATTAGAAATAAATACACCAGAGAGAGGCAGACATATTCTCATTTCTCAATAGGAGCAAATTTTGAGAGAACTGTTAAAACTTAAAACTCTGAGATGGCCCAGTATGTCAGTTGAAATTAATGATTTTTTGTATACAGTGAAAGCTCAAATATGGCCTTTTCCAGACCACTAAGATCTTGCATCAGTGGTAACCCAAGGGAACCAAGCAACATTTTCTCAGCAGTTCACGAATGAATGCATTTCCAAATGTGCGTGCGTAAGGTGGAGAAGGGGGCCAAAAGGAAAAAAAAATCAAGCTGGCCTTACTATTTGTCAGCAGTAGAAGATGTGAAATCTCTAGGAAATAAAAGAGCCACAACCGGGAAATAGCAAACGTCCTTTTGTTGTTGAGTCCCAGAGCTAGCCAGGATATAATGTAGAATACACCCACATTGTAGGAGAAGGTAAAGGCCATGAATCACATGGTACCACATAGACAGAGACCTTTTCAAACATCAGGACCCAGAGACTCTAGTAATATAAACAAACAGGGTTGAAGAATTCTCTTTCATTCGTTTCATAGGAACACAGGAATGGCCTTACTGGATCACATGGTCAATGTAGTCTGGTATCTTGATTCTGACAATGGCCAGTACTACGTGCTTCAGTGCACAGAACCCTGTAGTACAGTTATGGAATAACCTGCACATCGGGGAAGTCTCCTCCCCACTCCTAAAACGGATTGCTTTAAGTCCAGAAACATGAGGTTTTATAGCCCTTACAAAACTTTAAAAAAATTATTTACTATTATTATTTTATATATTCTTGTTATCCACACACCTCCAGTCTCTTTGAATCTTGCTAAGTTTCAGACCTAAATGACACCCTATGGAAATGATTTCACAGGCTACTTTTTTTTTCTTTCAGCTCCCACCAACAATATAATCCGTTTTCCCCAAGTACTCTACTGACTTGCACTGAAAAGGGCAGCTCATTTCAGAGGCTTCTTCTTCAATGTCCCAGATCACACTGAACTTTCTGTGCATGCTTTTCTACTGAGTGTGATTTTTTTTTATGTTAATAGAGTTACATTGGCACGCAGAGTGGGCAATCAGACCCTTAGGTATATACAGTGGCAATCTGGTTTAAGAAATAGTGGATAAGCTAATAATTCTCAAAATAGGGACCTGTTCTAAAACAGGAGCTTCCCTGCAAAAGTGGATGCATTGGTTAGTGTACTTCAGATGCAGGTGAGATGCTACAATTTGAGGTTGATGATTGATTTAACTATAGTTCAAGGATATAAGTATCAACAGAAGGTTGCATATTCCTCTAATTTATATAGGGTAATTGAAATTTACTGAATATCAGAAAAATTAAATATTTTCTACTGCACCACAATGATGAAAGAACATCACCAACCAAAAAGAACTGAGCGATGCTTCAATCTCGTTAGATCATTCCCAGGATTCCTGAGTCTGCAAAGCTCCTCCTGGCTTTGTTCTCTCCTCAGGTTAAAGAACCTTTTGTTTAACTATAGTTTATAGTATCTTGTTAGCCGCCATGCCACTTTCTACGTTAGCCTGATTGTCACAAGCTGACAAGTATTGCCCTGAAACCACCTGTTAACTGCTAAATTCTACTTACTGCCACTGAGCTTCATTGTCACTGACAGGAAAGCTGTCAGTGAAGCCTGTCAGTGACTTGGAGCAACAAGCAAGGGCATTACAGTAAAGAGGAAAATAAAGAAACCATAATGCACTCCCTGTAGGATGATAGCAGGAACAGAAAAGAGAAAATGCACTGTGGCATTGAAATGGATATGGCATAATAGATTACTCTGCAGCCTTTGATTAAAATGTGTCACAAGAAAGTGACAGCTGATCCACGTCAGACAGGGTGGTTCATATCCTGGCATAGAACGTATGTTTCTGAGTTTTGGATTATTAATTAACGTGTTTCTCAGTTTTGGATAAGTCTCGTCAGACCATACCTAAGCTTTTAACACAGATCGATGCTAAAGCTGGGCCTTTTTCATTTTACTGAGAAGGAATCACACCTTTTTCTTAATAGAGGTGCCTTACAATACCCAAAGGTTATATAGGTATCAACCAGCAAGTATTTATTTCACTGGTGCTCAAGGTGAATTGCTCCCACCCCCTCCCCACCTGTGTGCTTTAGGACAATCATTTGTGGAGGATAACAATTTGCCATTTTTTGAGCCCAGTAATTGCAAATGCCAGTCATTCCACCTCTCTAGTCGTGACAGAGGATAACCTCTCTGCTAGGCCTAGCTGTACTGGCTCAGGACAAAATAAATGTGCTGCTTTCAGAAAGCCAAGGCCCTATTAAAAGATGCTGTGTGCTTTATAAGATCACAAGGGTTTTGGAGTAAAGTCATTTGGCTAAATTGTTCTTCAAGGTTTTTGCATAAGTGATCTCTTTACACATTTAGTATTTTTTAAACATAGCCAACTATTGCTTCATTCTCATGTGATTTTTCTATAGATTTTTCTTGTCATTACTATTGATCATCAAGATATTTGTATATAAAAAGATGTTTTTCCTTCCTTCATACTATTTCTTCCACTTGTAGAAGCATTGTTGTGGCTATAGATTATGAAGCCATAAAGACTAGATAGTAAGACTGTTAAATGAATCAAAGATAATAGGTGGGAGAAAAAGAGAAGTATAAAATAGAAAATTTATTTTACACATAAACAACTACCAAATCAGCAATATAGGGGACAGAAATATAGAAATTGTGTGGGTTTAGGTACAATTTTTGGAGATTTATCTGACTTAAAGGGCTTTTTAAATTTTGTATGGCAAAATCAGCAGGAACATGTGGCTACACCCAAAGGTGAAAACACTTCTTTGTGTATGACTTCAGAATTGAAGCAAAGTGGAGTTCTCTACAAAGAATTATTTTACTTAATCAATTTCATCCAATTTCCAAGTAGCAACAAATAAATAAATCAGGTTAGTAAAAAAAACACAGCAAAGTTGTACAAAGGTACAACATGTGCTAGACTTAAACAAAAAATTCAGAATTCCAGAGAAGCACATTTCTGGGCAAAACAAGAAAGGACCTTAGAAGTTTATGGATTTTTGGTGTGGAGAAAAAAGTAAATAAACCCTAACTTGGACTATATAGGTAACTGAAATATATTTCAGTGTCACAAAATGTACAGTATATTGCAGCAATGGCAGAGCAAATACTTCTGCATTTAAATGCTAGCAACAGAATGCCCTATTTATACAATAACTTAATAAATTTAGCCTGGCTGCCAAATTGACAAGTAGCTGAGAATCATTCATTAAAATGCAAATGTAATCGAGATGAAATTTGGAATACATTTATTACAGTAATTGAGCTTCAGTCAACTGTAGTCACAACACAGATTTTCAACTGCCTTTCAGACAAAAAGACATGTATTATTTTTGGTAAGTTAATACCTTTGTCAGCATGAGAATTAAAAGAGTTTCTTGAGTGCTAACAATTTGCAATAGCATTCTTCAGGTTTTCTTACAGGCATAAATTATTATAGATAAAGGTCAACCACATGCACAAAAGAATGACCTAGTAGCATACTGTATATATAGCAAATTGATTGTGAGCATATTTTCAGTGCTTAGTACTACTCCATGATTATTAAATTACTCTTTAAATCCTTTATGATCTCTGGGTCATTAGTTAATTGTAATGCAGCACCATAAAAGTATTAATGAGTCAAGCTTTCATCTTTTACCAGGATTAAAGACTCCTGATGCATTTCTTTGTATAGGAATGCCTCAGACAAAACTGAAGGAATCCATTAATTTGTTTCTCTTGATCATAAATCTGGTGTTAAGAAGCTAATACAATGATGCTAAAAGCTTTGTTATCAATGTCAAACCAAATAATAAATTTACCAACATAGTTACATTTTATTTAAATATGCTGGGCCAATTTAAGTAACTTAAGTGGAGTTACACCAGGGATGTATTTGGCCCTGCATATCAAATTTTACCAAATTCACTACCATCCTCACATCTCCCGTTTGTAATCAGGTAGTATAATAAGTAATTTAAGAAAGGAACAAGGCACACCAACTGTACACAAGTGGCTAGATCCTCCCTCAGGTGGTGTAAATTGGTGTTGCTCTCTTGACTGCCACTGAACTAGGCCTATTTACACCAGCTGAGGCTCTGTCACTTTAGGTCTAATGTTACCTCAGAGTCCTGATAACTACAAATTATGAGCCAAGAGAAAAGCACGTATTTGTCTGGGTGCATGTTATTCTGCCTACTAACAAATCTAGCTGTGTACATATCAGTTATTTATTTGGTCATGGGAGCTGTCAACCTTTGCTCCACAGGATGGCTCATTCACACAGACTTTCTTGGTTTAGTTGTAGATAGGCTCCTATATGTTTTATAGCTAATAGTAAATATGTCCCTGTCCCTAGGCACTATAAAGAAAGAATTTAGCCCCTTGCAGCGGCTTAGAGCCAATTCTAAAAACAAATAAAACAGGTGGCATTTATCTGAAAGCTGTTCACAGCACAGCACTTTCATATATTTCACTGAAGCACCTCAATCCTTATCTGCAGCAACTTCCTACTAATCCAGTGAAGGACCTTCCCTGGCATTCTGCCAACTTCCAAATTGCAAAGGGGATTTTGTGATGTAAATGTTACATCAGGACTGCCAGACTCATTGCAATTGTGACAAACTGGATACAAACCTAGATCTTCTGAGGTGAAAAGCAAGTGTCGTAACCTACATGGCCACTTAGCTTCCTTTTGACCAGGATTCTTTGTAACAGAAAAAGTCATGGAATATTACATTTTTTTAAAACAGAAAACTCAGAATATCATAGCTTTGAAACTACAGTAAATGGAAACTAAATAATATATAGTACAGCATTCTGAATATGTCAAACTGTAAATCTGTGGATTAAAAATAAAATCAACTGAAATATTTTAAATGAACACTTAAATTACCTGCAACCATACCATGCTGGGCTGTGATTCCATCAGATCTCTGAAAATAAGGGGCAAGGCAGATCAATACTTGGGTTGGAGAATTTGAAGGAACACTCAAGTGTAGGAAATGGTGATCCAACAGGTGGCCGTCCCTCTTCATTTTGACTTAGTATGCCATCAATGCCCTTGCATGGATTTAGGGTTGCTGTGCTGCAGAAACTGCTATCTTTCAGATGGATAATGAAACTGAAGTCCTGATTACCTGTAGTCATTAAAGATCTCACGGCAATTTTTGTAGAAGTGTTAACCTCTGTGTCCTCATCAAATTTCAGTTTGGCTAATTAAATTTTGGTTTCTTCACTGCAGTTTCAACTGGAGACAGTATTTTTTTCATTTCCTGTCCCAAATTGTTATGTAGTGTTCTATGGATATTATACAGATGTCAAATTTCACTACAGAGATTGCTGATTTCTATAGTTGAAATAATCTCTGTGCAAGTTTATACTACAAAATTAAGTTTATACTACAAACTCAGTTATGTTGATGTACAGCCACCACAGTAATTAAATCCTTTTGCATGTCCACACTACGCTTCTTGTGTTGTCCGTGCATGTTCTCACCAGGAGTGCTTGCACCCATTTAAATGTCAGTGGGAGGCATTGTGGGATGGCTTCTAAAAGGCCGCAACAGTTGATGTAAACAACACAGTGTCTACACTGACACCATGTGGACCTAACTACGTCGACCTAAGTGCTACACCTCTCACGGAAGTGGAATTAATTTGGAGTAATGGGCAAGTTACATGAACAGGAGCTACATTTTAGTGTAGATGCTTACAGAGTTAGGTTGATGTAAGCTGCCTTACATCGACCTAACTCTGTAGTGTAGACCAGGGCTCTTTATAGCCCTTAAATACGTGATAGGCTGTTGGGAGGATTAAGTAGTTAATGTCTGTACAGCTGTTGTGTACAGTTAATGTCTGTACAGCCCCTGGGATAAAAGCTGTTACACAAGTACAGTGTATTATTCTTATTTATTGAGCGCACACAAAATTATATCTAGGCCAGAGCCTCATTTACTGTAAATCAGCATGGCCCTATTGAGATCAATGGACGTACACCGATTTATGCCAGCTGAGGATATGTCCCATACCTGGGATTGATACTACAGTAATTGCTGATTAATTATATTCTTAACTGCCTTACATCTTGTAAGCCTGTAAATTCACTGTCATTACATATTACAGTATACTCCCATTCATCCAAAAGCCCTATTATCCAAACCTCCGCATTATCTGAATAGCTTCCTTGTCCTTCAGCAGGGGATACTTGCTCTATGCAGCATGTCTCTCATGCTGGGGGACAAGGAAGAAATTTGGATAATTAGGGGGTTCAGATAATAGATCAGAGACCCCTTGCCAGGACTGAGAGGAGAAGGATGAGCCCCCAGCTATGCCACCCCGCTGCTAAATGGGTCCTGCAGCAGTGTCATGGGAGTGAGTGAGTGGGACTGTGACAGCAGAGCTGCAGAGCGCTCCCTGCACTGTCACTGGGTCAGTGATACCTGATGCGTGCAGGAGCAAGGTGGGGGAAGGAGGCTGCGGTCCTAGTGGGCAGAGCAGAGACCCCTGGCTAAGGACCGCGAGGATGATGATGAGGATAAACCCTGAGCTGTGGGATAGGTCATCCTGCTGCTGAATGGTTCCTGCCCTCTTGAGTATCTCATGTCCGATGATCCAAATAAAATCCATGTCCCCTAGGGTATTTGGATATCAGAAGTATACTGTATTTACCACACTAACTTATTAAGTAGTACTGTGCCAAATTGACAAACAGCCTTGTGTAGCTGAAGGATTTGCAATCTGAAAGAACATTTCAGATGCATATTCCCATTTGTACTTTTTTTTTTTTTTTTGGTTACCTTGCACATCCTTTTCTTTGAGTACAATATTTTGTGCTCCATATACAGTTGTTAAAACAAAACTAAAACCAGGACCTACATTACAGATGTATTATCCCTTGTGTATTATCAAGGTCATAAAACAAACAATTGACACACCCAACAATTTCTCTTTTTGTATTAGGAGGCTTCCTGACAGTAACTGGGGCAAGACTATAAGGAAGCAGTAGAAAAAATAAAGATTCTGAACTGACAATATAACATGAATATATAACAGATGTCTGCGGGTGCAGGTATTCATGTATTATTATGCACTTAGAGATGTTTCATAATGTTTTTCATAAAACTTCAATGACATTAAAATACAGGAAATGCTCTTTTCTATTGCTTCATAAAGCACTCTCCCTCTCCCTCTCCCTCAGAAAAAAGGGCATTGCAATGTTGAGAATCACAGCTATTTGACTAGGTAAACAGAGATACAAACACACACAATAGACATGATTTATCTTTACTTGGGGACCTTTTCTTCCTACACTGTGAGGCACAGTACAATTAAAAGCACAATGCAAAGGAAAAGCCCCCCAATCACCACAGTTTGTTTTCCCACCATTCCTAAAAGCACATGAAGGCACCTCTCCAAAACTGGGATGCACTGCTTCCCATCTGATGGTATGTCTGCTAGTTTTCCATGCAGAAATTAATGTTTTGTGGTGAGGAAGTAGGGTACAGGCATGCTGGGGCTACCAATTCTAGTGTTTTAGAGAGCTGTGCTACCATGTTAGGAGATTCCTCCAGAGCAGCGCTGAGAGAAGAGTTCAGTGTAGGACTCCTAGATCCATGGGGCTGACACTAGTGAAACTGAGTCACACCTCAAAGTCATATCTCAAACTCCTCTCCCCTCCTCTTTGTGGAAACTATTAATAAAAAATTCTGCAACATAAACCCCAAGTTTTCTGGGCCCTCCAGAAGGGTTCAATGTGATTCTATGTTAGAAATAAAAGGGCAAATTTGCTGCTTGTTTAAGCTGGGGAAATTCCAGTTAAGGTTGTTGGAGTAGCATCTGCGTAGGCTACTGGTCCAAGTGAAAGTAGAAGATGAGCCTCATACTTTAGCCATTTGCCTCTCTACATAAAGGCAGTTATGCATGAAACAGTAGCATTCAACTATCTAAAAACAGAAAACCACTGTAGGTGCTAAAAGCTGCTCAAATCTTCTGCAAGGAAATGTGGGTGTCAGGTTGCATGGGATTAATTGTGACGTGTTTAGATAGACAGTGAAATATAATAAGCAACAAACTTATAAAATGTCACACACATACACACACATGCTACCATGGGGGGAAAAAGCAAATTGAGAAGTGAACAACCTGGAAAGGGAGAAATGTTGATGGGAACTCAAAATAGCAGTTTTTCCAGTGACTGATGATGGAGATAATGATTCATACATCCATATACTTAAAGAGATGTCTTTGCCCATGACTGCTGTCTAATTAATGTGAGCCATCATTCATGTAAAAGGAAATTTTTTCTTCTGGGAAAAAGAATTCTGCAAACTGCCAGCAATGACAGTGCTAGAAGCATGCCAATTAGAGTGATTTCTGCCAAGCAGCAAGAGGCCACAGAACACTGGTTTCCAAGCAACTGACATTATGAAGTATTAACTACAGCGAAAACTAACACAGGCAGATAAACATTCCACCTTTCCAGTTAGCACTGCCTGATATTTTCTCTTCTTTCTTTTCCTCACTTCTTAACTCCACTCTGTTTTTCTTCTCCACTTCACTAAATCTTGTAGTAAACATTTTCACTAAATGAATGCCAACATATCTATATCCCTGAATATTGAAGTCCTTGGTATCTACATACATTACAGCTGGTATGGGATAGACTCACATAGTATTAACTTGAGAAAGATCATACCAAAAAACTCCACAAAACCCTCTAAAAACCAAACCAAACAAATTCCAGCCATTTGAGATCTTCTAGTAGTTACCCATGTCACCATTTCAATTGCAAAAATAGCCAGTTTTCTATTAAAAAAATACCCAATACCTTGTCCACAAGGACTAAAAGAAATAGGAAGTGCTGCTGTTTGTGTAGCTGTCAATTCAGACATGAAATATGCATTAGTGGTGCCGGAGCTTTTTGAGTGCAGATTGACTTCTACAGTTCTCCCTTCAGGAGTCTTTAACGATTTTTAAAGGAGAAATATCCAGCTTCTAATTTAAAGTCTAAAAAACAGATGGTGGAACACACAGTTAAAGATTAAACTGTCACTTAGTTTTCTTCAACTAATACCGGATGGAGAAACAGATTCACAGGGGATCATTTTCTTCAATACTAGGAAATATAATAAAGTTGCAGAGATTTAATATGCCATTTTGCAAATAAAGAGTTTGAATTGTTCATAAAGTGGTACAGATTCTTCTCTTTTGGGCTTGTTTCTTAAATCTATCAATTCCTAGCTGTTGATATGTGATGACATCTTGTCATCTTTACATGGTTTCAGCTCTTGTAATTTTGGAATCCTGTACGCATCACCCTCAATCTTCCCTTGTCTTTGTTTTACTGACACCAGTGTGGCCCTCTCTCCCCCACTTAGTTCTGATACCACATGCCACTAGTTCATGCTAACCTATCAATACACCTGGATATCCTGGAAAACACACACAATTTGTGATTACTTGCATTCAGTGCTTCAAAGGTATACAGGGGCACTGATTTTTCACTCTCTCTGTCTTTTTCATATTTAGGGAAACATCACTTCAACTTATGGACCCACCAAGAGTTACCTCTAAAAGGGATCAACAGATGATCACTTCTGACCACAACTGGTCAGAGAACAGAAAACACTTCATGAAAGTTCTGAAGATTTTTTTCTAGTTTATCTTTTGAATTTTGTTTTGATGGACATTTTCTGATCAGCTCCACTCACACACAAAGAAGCGAGTACACTGCTTGAGCCACCTACAGTGTGAAGGGTAATATAAAGATTTAGAAACAGGCAAACAGGCATCTGAGGGATGTAAGTGAAATGGAAGTGTAATTTTCACATTCATTCAATTCATTGCTGAAATAACTGGTTTAAATCCTCATTGGTGAAGGCTTTTTCTTTAATACTGTTCAGCAAATCAAAAATGGTTAATAAATAAATCTACTTGGATACATGAGATTGAAAAAGCTATACAAAATCTAATCCCTGGCAAAGCACCAGGATCAGGTGGTTAGCCAACAGACTTTTATAAAAGATGTGAACAGATATTCCCTATTCTACTTAAAGTCACAGATGAAACTATCAAAAAGGGGATAATGTTTTGTGAGAAGAGGACCGTCCTTACCTTCAAAATTAAAGTAATAAAGACAATCATAACTGGTGAGATTTCTATTGTAAGTATTATGCTTGTGAATATAAAATATATAGTAAATCACTTAAAGTCTAGTAACTTGCCTAAATAGTGTAATTCTCTCAACTATTCGCAGATATCAGTTGTATTTTGTGAAAGGCAGGCTTGCTACTGATAACAAGAAAAACATTTCACCTAAATTGTCAAACCCAGTTATCAAGTATCACTTCAGAAGTCTTTTCCCTTGATCCAGATAAGACATTTGATAAGAGAGTGGAATGGCCATTTCTTATGCCAGTACTAAGAAAATTTGATTTTAGTTCAATTTTCCTTAATTGGGTTGAAGACTTTTACAATATTGTCTTTGCCATCTGTACTGACAAACAGAATTCCTTTCCCTGTCTTTCAGTTGGAAGGAGGAATTAGGCAGGGTTGTGTCTGCTTTCCTCTCCTCTTTTATTATTAATCTTTTAAATACTAGTGATACATAAGAAATTGGCAGCCACTGAAGGTATACAAATAAACAAACATGAGAACAATATTAGTTCGTATGCAGACGATATTGTTTTGTTAAAATCAATACTTGCAAAATCCCCTCCAAATCCCTCTTCCTCAGTCCCTTCAAAATTTACATTAATCAATTTGGAGAATGGATTTTTCCCAAGGATCAGTTACCTCACATTTCTCCATCTCCCATATCAAACCTACAAATTAATTACATACTTCATTATTAAAATATGCATGAACCTTTTCCAATGTCCTCCATACAATCTTTGCTTATGATAAAATATCCAATGACATTCAGAACTGGCAGCTTCTTTCCCCATCTTCAATGGCCAGAATTGAAACAGTCAAAATGAATGTATGCCGTGTTGCTGTAGCCATGTCAGTTTCAGGATATTAGAGAGAAAAGGTGAGTGAGATAATATCTTTTATTGGACCAATTTCTGTTGGTGACAGAGAGAGGTTTTGAGCTACACAGAGCTCTTCCTCAGATGTGTGTCTTGGGATTACTTATGTGTCCGCTAAAATGAAGATCTCAGCTTTATTATTTGAAAGGTTGAATGAGTTAATCACACAGCATCTATCAGAAGGGAAACAACCCAGTTTATCACAAAACTATTCTTAAAAGTCTTATCAGCTGGAGACAGACCTATACCACTATTATTTGGCCGGGTAGTACAATTTAAATTAAGTTGTATTAACACTGAATATGCCCCATCTCATTTAATATTGAAAAGAACATGGCAGCACCAACTGATATGCTCCATTATCTAACAAAGCCATCTGTGCAATCTCCCTGCTGTACCCATCTCTACCCAGGCTGCCAAGGAGATATGAATTCTTTAGTTACTCAGAGTTGTCCCACAACAATCTTCTCAATAACCTTAACCAAAAAAATGGCTGATTAGATACTAGACTTGTTGGCATGCTCTATGACCTAAACCCAACCAGAGAAGACTAAATATTCATACCCTCCAAAAATTTGGTCTACTTTCATGAAAGCTGACAGTTCAATGCAAATCCACTCCATTTTCTCCACAAATTAACATGACATTTCCTTCCAACAGGAAAGACTTGCATTAGGCACTGAGTGAAAACAGCTAGCATTAACTAGGCAGACCACTAATCAGAACTCCTCCACTGATAGTGGCAGCAAACAATATATTTTGCCTCAACAGCTACTGTATAAATTTTCAAAACAACTTTGACACAGTCCATCAGATTCTGTTCCCAGCTTCTATCATTGCTAATCTTGCTGCCCTCCTACTCTCTCTTTTGTTTGAAGAAAATATTTGCAGTGTGGCTCATTTAAATAAAGTCACTCATTTCTAAATATTTTATGTAAATATATGACAGTGTTTCCAGTGAACTTGCACACTTTTTCTGGCTGAGTTGGGCAGCATGGGTGATTTATAGCCACATGTCATTATGGATTTACAGGTACAGTCTTGGAATACTTTATTTTTTTGTATGTATTCTTGTATCTTTTTATTATTTATGATTAGTTATAAAGAACTCAAAATCCTTAGTTCTCAAATAGTATATTCTCCCCAACTATGGATTACTGAACATTATTTTTGGATCACATTTATGGATATCATAGGAACAAAGCAAGATCAAGGGATCTCTGTCAGAGATGATTGCTATTTCAAAGTCTCTGAGCCGGTGTTTGTTTAGTCTTACTAAAAAAAAATATAGATTTCCTCCTGCAGAAATAAAAACATTTAGTGCATTGAGCAAAGAATTATGTATCTGAACACTTAAGGACAATGACTTTGTCACTACTGCCCTATTGTGCTCCGTCCATTGAATTGTACACTGGGAAATATTTGGTCAGAGCTACTTTCTGGAGACTCATGTTCTGTTCTCACTAAAAGAGAGAAGTTAAGAATCTGAAAATAAAAAGAACAGATCATCCTCTACAGACTCCTCAGCTGGTTTGTCAGTTCCTTTCTTCATAAAGACAAGGAAGCTTCTCAGTGTATTTTGACATAGGGCTTTAGGAAACATGATGTTTTAGAATTGACTGAATTCCCTTTGAAATGACCTGGCATAAGCAATCATTTGGAACATCCTAACTACAGCAATCATCAGGAAGCCTTAATAGTACTTTAAGTGCATCTGTGATAGGGCAAGGGAAAATATTAGTGATTGACACTTGTTGCTAGTATGAGCAATTTCTCTTCCCTATCGTGATTCTTCTTTGTGCCAAGATGGGTACTTAAGGGAAAATATCATATTTTTGTGCATGAGAGAGTGTATTTTTGTAAGTTTGTGAGTGGATGTGAGGAGAAAATGACAGGACTTGACATTATTTTGACTATATCTTGATGATTTAAGAATATTAAAGTTTTGCTGAATGTGGTTAAATCTAATCCAGTAATGGCTCTTCAGACATTTCTTAGAGAGTTTTGAAATTCATATTAATGTGCTATGTCACTGTGAATACTACTAATGATAATTTACTCTTGGTTTCTTTCATTATACCTTTTAATGCAAACAAACTGTAAGACCACAGACACGACCTGCTGCAAATATGCCAAGATATATCAATTAATGCCCAATTAAGACTACTACTAAATATTCCACTTTTGTCATGAAGACAGCACACACAAATCACTGAATAGCATTTGTATTCACCCACTCACCATATTACTTAATCACCTGCTGCTCTGCTTGTCAAACTGCTTTAATTGAAGTTGCAAGGTAGCTATTGTAATGGCTTACACATTAGTTTTTCCCCCTTTCTTATATTTCCTTCCCTACTTATTACTTCCTTATTTACTCCTTTCTGTCATGCTGCAGTTGCTATATATAAGTATTCTAGCACATGACTTTGGCCCCAAATAGCAATGTAGTTATCTACCATGGGTATAAACGCATTCTGCAGGTCCCTATCTCAAGTATTTATTTTATTAGGGCTATTAGTTTAATTTCTTTACTTCGTTTACCATCATTGTGTCTATAAAATAACATCATGCAAATTATCAAGACAAGTGGGAAGGACTATACAGTAGTTGGCACATTTTTGTATTAAAAATGCACATAACAGGGATCAAGATATTTCAACGCTTACAACATATATAGGAGAAAGCACTGAATAAGATCATTCAGTTAACAGACATAACATTCTTGCTTGATAACACTGGACAACAAAGATTTTGCTTCCTGAATACTTTTGGGTGTCTCTTATGGATTTTGGGCTGCTGATCACGAAAATCACCATGAAATTTCCCTATCACGTACTGTTTTTTTGAAATTGCCTATATTTGTTATTTCAATTCATAACTTAAGTCTATTAAAATGTTGCCCACAATGTAAGCTGAAAAGTTTTCTATTTTGTGTCCAAGCATGCCTGGGCATGCAGTGACACTGCATCTAGTGCAGGCCACACAACATGCAGTGGGATTGCTAAGGCTTAGGCAGGGAGGATGCTGGCAGGACAGGTTTTAGAAAGGCTATAAAAGAATTTCGCACACACTGTTCATTGCATTGCGTTTATAACAGTTTGCATTCATGTTGATGCGCATGCTCTATGTGCACAGCATATTGTGTGTACTCACAATAATAAAGCAATTGTATTTTCGGGAGGATTCATGATAGCAAAATGTCTCGCCAATGTGGCAACAGCTGCGATACGTTCTGTTACATTTGTGATGAATATACAATTAAACCTCAAACATGGAGCATGACCGCACGTATTAAGCAAGCATATGAGCTCTACTTTGGCCGTTAAATTGATGATCAGGACAAAGCCTGCTTTCCTCACATTTGTTACGCAAACATGCGCTGTCCATCTTAGAGCTTGGCTCAGAGGTACTCGGAAGTCAATGCTGTTCGCTGTCCCGATGATATGGCGAGAGCAGAAGGATCATGTGACAGATTGTTACTTCTGTCTGGCCAACGTGTCTGGGTTCTCTGCTAAAAACAAGGAATCCATTGAATACCCCAATCTCCCTTCAGCCATGAGACCTGTGCCTTATGATGACAGTCTTCCAGTACCAAAGCCACCAGAGACATGGAGCCTAGAGGCAGATGAAGATGCCATGATGCACGAGCCAGGAAAGGAAAACGACACTGCTCCAGATTTTGAACCATTTACGTTGAGTGAGCCTCATCTGATAACTCAATCTGAGGTAGATGACCTGGTCAGGCACTTGGGTTTGTCAAAGGCAAAAGCAGAATTACTGGGAAGATTTGACACAATTCTTTGATCAGATTGATAATCTGTGTTTCTGCACTGATACTGATGGGCTGTTCACAGCTTTGGGTGTAGCCTGTTGTAAAATTAGGCAAATATCTAAATGAATTGATGTACCCCCTGGAAGAGCTCTGCATACCCCCAGAGGTATGCATACCCCTGGTAGAGAACAACTGGTTTAGAAGAACGAGCAAAGGATTTAGAATCCCAGACACTTGAGTTTCAATCTTGGCTCTACTAATGACTTTTTGTATGGCCTTAGTAATTCATTTCACCTCCCTGACTCAGTTTCCCCAATGTACTGATGGGAATAACAACACCTGCCTACCTAACTTAGAGGGATGTTGTGAAGATTAACTAGTTAATGTTTGTTTACATACAAATATCATAGAAAAGCTAAGTATTACTAAATGTATCAATCAACTACATTCACATATGATTTTAAAAGACTGTTCCTACTATCAATAAAATATTAATGGTAAAAGATTTAAAGTGAAATAATTTTACCGATTTTAATGAAAGCAGTAGGAAAAACTCCATCCTAGTAAAAATAAAAGTCCTCTTGGCCTTCAGTCACAACAGGCATATCATCATATATACTGTGCCATCCATGCCAATTTAAAAAGATATATTGATGAGAGCTGAGCTCAGATGCGTCATCTAGTTTCCAGTCCCAATTTACAGTTTTCTTGACCAAAGTGAAAAGAGGTCAAGTGATTTGAACAAGGTCGCATAAAGAGTTAGTGGCTCAACCAATACTTAGAATCAACATCCTCTTGATTCACACCCCTTTGCCCTCACCATTAGCTCACATAACATTATTAATGTGCAAATGTTGTCATAATACTTGTAGCATGCTGTGCAGCAGAGCAAATGTTTGGAAAGACAACCTTTTTTGATTCCTTTGTATATTCTGGATGAAGTTTGGCTTTTTTGTTTTTACTGGATCTAAAATATCTCAGCGTTAGTCTCTCCAGGTCAGGTTTGTAGCACAACAGGGTTGTTGAAGGAAGCCTGCTGCTTCCATATACCAGCCTGTGCTATACCAGTCCTGTGTAATATGGTAAATAGTATCCTCTCCAGGACTGACACTCTAGTACCTTCTAGAATGACATTTTAGTACAAAGTTCATTTGAAAGTTCTCAGAAATTACAGACTCACAAGCCTGCTAGTACAATACCCATTAAATGTGAGAGAACCTTTTGAACTTTGTTAAAAGTATTTCTAAAGAAAAAGCTTATCAGAACTTAAATATTTCTAGGTGGGTCCATTGAAGAGTTTCTAAAACACCTGTTGGAAGTATCAGCTGATAGCCTAAGACAAGCCCACCTTCAGTCTAATCAACTATTAAAAAATGACACTTATAATTAATGACTTAGGACAGCCCAATTTTAATGAACAAAATGGGTGAGTGGTCCTTTATTGGACCAACTTCTGTTTGAGAGAGATGAGCTTTCAAGCATACACAGAGCTCTTTTTCTCAGAAAGCTTGTCTCTCTTACCAATAGAAGTTGATCCAATAAAAGATGTAAGTAGCCTCACTCAAGTAGTCTCTCTAATATCCTGGGACTGATACAGCTACAACAAAACTGCAGACAATCTTAAATAATAATACCATCACTGGGCCAGCTTGTTTCAACCAAGCCTGTGTTGGGTCATCCCCTCAGCCATCCCTCTCTGTTAAGAAAATAGCTATTATAATAGTTGTAATCAGATACAACTAGAGCAGTTCCTGCTGCTTTGTACATGCATTCACCCCGATCCTTACTTCGCAGATGGGTGGGTGTATAAACCCCATCATACTTCTGTATTGAACTGGTTCAGATTTTCTCCAAATCATTCAGGGAACTGTTCCTCCAGTCCTAACATATGCAGATTCATTTTAAGTGAATTTAGGGTTTGTGAAAAGTGTAAAATTGCCAGCCCACTCCAATGAAATTTCAAACCTATCCACAAAATAGATACCCATATAGAAAAGGGATTGTGCACTTCCAACACTGCCCATACAATATTTCTCATCCCAATTCTAAAGGTATCACCTCCAGGGAAGTGAGGGGAGTTCACGCTCCATGTCCGATCAGTCATAGACCTCTGTAGAGATCAATAATGATTCTTTTAGTGCCAATTGTCATGGTGGATTTTGTGCTGCAGACACGTCTAAAGGTAAGTAAGTAATACAGAACAACATGAAATGAGCTCCATGTAGCTGCATCCCAAACTTCAAGAAGCAAAACTGACCTGCGGCAGGTTATAATCAAAAGAACTTTAATATGACCTCAAAGTGACAATCCCATTGAAGATTAGCAAGGAACAATGCATACAGACAGCCACTCTACTGCAGTTCTCTTGAATAGTAGCTAACAATGCATTTACGGCAAAAGCAAGTTATGATTTATTCTGAAGTGGTCTATTCAGCCTAGATAAACAGTATTTATTTTTTGTTTTATGAATTATTTATTATGTATTTTGTTACCTAGTTTATGAGGTAAAATTTCACTAAGATTTGAATAAGCAAATAATCACAGAAGGAGTTCAGAGAAGGCAGGGAGAATGTAAGAAGGATGACTGGTTAAAACAGAACTCCGATATTGCCTTCCATAACTAGCATGGAATTCTGAAACTACTCTGGGATAAGATTTAGGACTATGTAAAACCATCATGCTTTTGTGAAATTTAGTATTCTAATTGCTGTTTGCCAAAAGCTGAGAATGGGCGACAGGATGGATCACTTGATGATTACCTGTTCTGTTCATTCCTTCTGAAGCACCTGGCATTGGCCACCGTCAGAACACACAATACTGAGCTAGATGGACCATTGGTCTGACCCAGTATGGCTCTTCTTATGTTCTAATTAAATTGCAATATGCATGTGCAAAGAGGGGAGTAAAGATTTCTGTGTGAAACTTAGCTCTGAATTTCTTGACATTTGTGCAATTATAATTTCAGCCTAATGTTGCAGGAATGTAATTTTTTGCTTTTAACATGGTCACACTGGCTGGATTGGTGGGTGGGGCGGGGGACATGTGTGTTATTTGACATCAGTATGTCAAAATCATAGAGCATGAGACATGCTATGTCAGGTACTGTTAGAAAGGTTATAATGTGCTGAGTAAGAAGATAATATTTATTTGTGTTCATGTGTGAAGGAAGTTATGGATATCTTTGATGTACCTGTATTTCAAACTATGCTGTATAAGACACACCCCAGACAGAGAGGCTGCAGGACAATAGCCCGCTTAATGGCCCATCAAGACCTTTACAGAAGTAAAAGGCCCAGGAAGGGACTAAGGACATACCTGAAGAGTTACCAGGATTGGCCCATGTGACTCTGGACTCCATTTTGGTTCCTGTAAAGTTCTACAAACAGCATGGCAAGAGGCAGAGGGTACATAAGATCAAACCACATAAACTATTTTGTCTTTGTTCCTGTCCAGCTGCAGACAACACCTACCCACCTCTGGATTAATACACTTTGCAACTGAATTGAAGGACTTAGACCCATCCAGATACTGGATGTATGCCAGAGGGACTATACAAGCCTGCAACCCCACAATTTTTCCAGAAACCTGATGTATATGGACTTTCAAATCATTTGTATGCATCTGATTGCTTTAAGCCTTTAACATTTCTTTTATTGTTTGTTTTTCTTTTTATAATAAACCTTTAGTTTTAGTTACTAAAGGATTGGCTGGCAGCATGGTATTTTGGGTAAGATCCAAACTTATAGTGAACTGGTACTGTGGCTGGTCCTTTGGGATCAGAGGGAATCTTTTGAGTAAAGAGCATAGAGTTTAAATGACTGGTCTCTTTACTGGACCTAGTGGCAGTTTCGGAGCCAGAGACTGAAATGCAATAAAGGGGGCTGTGTGTATTTGCACAGTGGCTTCTCGATAACCAGTGTGGGAGAATCAGAAGTGCTGGTTGGGAAGTCTGACTTCAGTGTCACCCACCAATGCTGGGAGAAATTGCTCTCCTTTTACAGCCTGCCCTGACATTATCAGTGGGCTACCCTGGGCACGGACGGATCACAAACATATATTATGCTGATAAAATATCTCAGCAGTTCAGAGTACATGAGTTTGCCTAGGTTTAACCTAAGAAATTATCTGCTTGTATCAGTGCCCATCTTCCTTACTGCTGCTTGCCTTAATTCAGCTATTGTTGTCTACAGAATGCTTTTCAAAGTCTACAGTCCTTGTTGTAAACACTTGTGTAATCTGTATCCCACTGGGGTTGACAGTGGTAATTTGTCAGCATTTATTTGCAGCAGCCTGTAACTAAACCTTGCCAGGAGTAAAAAAATCTTTGTGTGTAGAAATCCTTGCTGTTTTAATCGCAAAAAATGTTTATTTTTTCTTAGTTTGACATTCAAATTAAAGAATGCTAGAAGGTTCCGAGGAAATATTTCAGAAAATTGTAGAGTTACCTACTGCAAGGCAAACACAAATGCAATTTAATATCTAGTTAAGCTATTACTGAGAAAATTTAGTAAATGGTCTCTAAGCAGTTCAGTGCAAAGGAACATCTGGCAGAACAGACGAAAGATTTAGTTAGATGTTATTCTTTTTAACATTTCACTAAATTGACCATGAAAACAGGGACTAGGCTACTCAGTTACAAGGAATTAAGAGAAACTTTGGGCCTCTCCATTACATTGCACCAGTATTGTGCCAGTTTAATACCACTGTAGTCAATGGAGCAGCACAAGTGTAAAACTGGTGAAGCAGAGTGGAGAGGCGGGGGTCAGTTACTCATTTACACTAAGACTCTTGCATACTAAGGCTCAAATATCTTGGTCTAATTTTGGTTTTTGGGTTTAGTGTGCAGATGTTGGTGGCCTGTAACACACAGGAGATCAGATTACATGATGTAGTGGTCCCTTCTGGCCATAAACTCTATGATTCTGTGATCACTTTGGAAGTGAAAAGGGCCTGAAAGTGAATGTGAATATAATTTTACTTCTACCTTACATACTTTAAGGCCTCTTTACCGTGTCAAAGTGGCCTAATTTACCTGAGAATCAGACTGTGATGGGTGTACTGGGCCATTTGAGGTCCTCTGCTGGAGGCTTAGCAGTTCTTTCACACCCTGCCCCAGAAAAGGAGCAGAGAAGGTGGGTCCTCCAGGTCTGCCTAGAAAGGCTGCAGGGAAGCAGCCAATCAGAGCACAGAAGGCTAAGATAAAAGGAGCTGCAGGGGCTGAACAAGTCAGTTCCTACTTGAGAGGAGAGGAGTAAGGAAGGATGCTCCTTGCTGGAGCTCAAGAGAGAACCCAAAGATAGGCTCTTCAAATACCACATGGCTGCTATTTGTAGGGTCTCTGGGTTGGGAACTGGAGTAGTGGGTGGGCCAGGGTCCCCACACTGGCTTCTGGGGAAGTGGCCAAAGCCCTGAGAAGGGGACAAGTTTCTTTCAGATGCCCAAGTAAGGGAGTTGGAGTTTAAACAGGCCCAGGATGGGGCTGAAGAGCCTGAAGAGAGCCAACCATTTGTTGAACTTCGTTCAACTGAAGTTAAGAGTGACCTGGCTGGAGAATTGTGACACACCAGAACAGCTAAAGGCAAAGAGTCTCCAGAGAGAAAGCCCTGTGGGTGCTGCTCTGTAGCAGAGCAGTAACAGATTTAAAGCAATTTCAGATGGGGCTGAGGACTAAGCCCAGAGACAGGGCTAAAGATTTTAATAAGGGCAGGGACAGGTCCTGTTGACTTTTTACCCTGGAAGAGTTTGTTTGTTGACACGTTGACTGTGTGCTATTTGGCAGGAGGGCTGAACCACTGAAGACCTATCTGACAGGGTTAACAGCCGACGGAGGGTGCTGAGAGAATGCATGTTTGCAGGTTTCCCAACTGACAGGAGGCACTCACAAGAGATGAATGTCCTCTGTCAGACTGACCCCAAAGCTTTTACGTTCAATAGTTAAAGTTATGTTGAGTTTTATACTTAAAGCAGGTTGTAAATGTATTATATTGCATGTTGAAACTAGCATAGGAAGGGGGAGATTTTCAAAAATACCTAAAGGATTTCAGAACATAAGGCTCACTGAAAGTCCCACTCCAATCTAATGTGTGGATGTGCTTATTACAAAATATAGGGAGTTGATTTTCAGCCCTGATTTTGACTGTGGAATCTCACATCCCACGGGAGGGGCCAGAGAGGAAGTCTGTACCCTGGATGCCCAGAGATAGAACCAGTGACTGTTTGCTACCCAGACCCAGCTGGCCTGAAAGCACAAGGGATCCAGAAGTTGGGCCTGGTTATAACAAGCTGGTGACTCTCCACTAGGGAGGGAGGACTCAGTCAAGGCTGTAAACTCACTTCTCTCTATTCCATGTCTGGTTTGAGACCAGAACTACATACAGTATTCCAAGTGAGTGCACACATCCATTTCTACAGTAGCATTACAATATTTTCACTATTGTTTTCTATCCCATTCTTTATACAATCTAACATTTTGTTCACTTCTTTGGTTACCAATCTCACCACAATATTGATTTGTGCAAAGAGTGAAGAGAGGATGGCAAGTATCTTAATAAAGGATACTGTAATGGTGATTCGTGAGGGCTTTGAAACATAGACCTACCAAAATGATCACCATTGCTTCATGAAGAGATTATATCATTTTGAACAGCGTAAAAGATAGAGATTGAGTAATAAACTCAATTTCTGAACTGTTGGTAGGTATAAAGGCCTAGTTTGCCCATAACCAGACTGCTGCTATTGCAGCCCAAGAAATCTCTCTCTTTTCTACCCTTAGCCTTAGATAGTCAATTTCTTTGTACTCCAGATTCTTACCTTGTATGAGTAAGATCTTTACTAAGGGTCTTAAGATCCTTTTCTATTTGTTTAAATGGTGGGGGCTTCTTCAAAGGTTCTTGTGTAGTAGACTGAAAATAATTGGGAGGAAAAGAAACTGGATGTTAACAAAAATAGTTCATTAAAGTGGAAGCAGCAGAGGCAGCTAAAGCTAAGATTATATAATAGTTCCTAGGTTTTTTAAAATGTTATTAGCATCACTAGTCACAGCTTTCACATACTTTCAGATGCAGAAAACTTTATCTTTTGTTTACTTTCTAATGTGCTTTCATTTATAAAAAAAATCAGGATCAATCAGTCTTCCAGCATTGTTTTGTGCTAAACAGAAGGGAGATCTAACAGATTTAAAATAACCCAAAAGGTGGAAGCACACTGCAAAAGGAACTTTGCTGCTAGACTACTAAATGCAACCCAGGCAAATTATCAAATACAAATATGAGAGCGAAAGGTACTTTAGGATAGCCAACATGGAAACCAGCTTTCAAGGTTTTTCTTTAAATTTATGCTGTAGGAATTGCTTCAGTGTAGATACCCATAGACTATAATGTAGTTCTGCACTGTTATATTACACATCAACTAGAACATATGCTTGGGTGAATTACAACAGCAGACTTACCACAGTAATTGTTCTGCGCATAGCAGAAAGAGGCATTTGTGTAAAATATCTCAATTCAATATTTAAATATAATACAGTTAGGTCACTCCAAGTGAAGTCTGGAAAAAACCTGTCTATGGGCCAAATTCTTGGCTGGTGTAAATTTGTATAGCTCTATTGACCTCAGTGGAATAACACCCCCATACACCAGCTGGTCCTATAGATCTAAATATATGCTGTGGTGGCAGATGATCTAAAAAAAAAAATCAATAAAATATAAATAACTTTTAAAAATGAAAACTATAATAATGTGCTAACCATTTCTGCACTGAACATCAATGTAGGTTAAGATCCAGGTCTTTCACAACATGTAAATTCAAATGAACAGAGTGGAATAGATTAGCATGACTAAATTTGAAAGTTAACAGCAGTGGTGTTACTATATTACGACCTGATCCTTCAGTCCCTTCTTAGGCAAACTTTCTACTACTTCAATGACAGATTTACCTGGCCACAGATCAGAGAATTAGGCCATAAAAGTTTAGAACACTTATCAGCCAGAGAAAAAACAGGATTTCTTAATGCCTTTTGAGAAAGGTCGGTTCAATGAGGTTGACAGTAATGGTATTGTATCATGATGTATAGTAAGGATTTAGGCCTTGATTCAGCAAGGTACTTGCTAAGGTAAGTAACTTGCAGCATGCGGGTAGTCTTATGGATTAAAATTATGCATGTGCTTAAGTACTTTTGCTCATTAAGGCCCTGATTCGGCATTTAAACTCACCTTTGGTCTTGGGGAATACTTTGCAATGGTCACTTCATCCACTTTCTTTAGTACTTCTTCCTGAGCAGCAGATACCTCCTCTTTCACTGATTCCTAAAAAATAAGTCAAAACATGTAATTATTTTGTACTGCTACTGTTAAATATCTGTGTAATATAAGAATAAGATCTTCAAAATTAGTTGCACAAATCAATCTTTTTCTTCTGCTAACCTATAAATATGCAGAGTCATAAATGATGGCTAATTTTCATATGCAGAAAGGGCAAACAAACCTGTGTAATTTTGGCACTCAAAAATGTATTCACATTTGAGGCATATACAAACTGACCACTGTGCAAAATGCATGCATAGATTTTAAATTAAGTTGTGCGAGTGCTTCAAGTGCATTGCAAATAACATTTCTCTTGGAAAATTTTTAGGATGGGCAACTCTGTCTAACCTAAAAGGAAAATCCGATTTCCAAAACATGGAATAGGAAATTAATTGCCTGTAATCGCTGTTCTCTGAAGTTACACATTGTAATAGATCACCATTCTTGGGTCTGTGCTTCAGCACACAACCAAGACTCAGATACATGCAAGCCCCTGAAGTGGAACACAGGCACTTCATCAGTCCTCCAAGCACCAGTTTTTTTCAACTAGGCAGAAAATATATTCCCACGGGTTAAAAATCCCAAACTATTTAAAATGTCTTAATAAAAGACAAAAGATTATAGAACTCTAACCTATGCATGGTAATCAGGCAAATGATTATTTTTTTCTGAGGTATTCTTGGACTAAAGAGCTGGTTTATTGACTAATTTAATCAAAATAGGACTAGCCAGAGTCCTTGGTTAGCTGCACCTGGGAGGTTAAGGCAGATCAGACTATATACCTTCAGGTGAGGAGGACTGCTCTTGATGCACACCAGACTCAGTGCTTTGGGTGAAGTGCTCAATGTAAGTGTTGAGCACCACTAGGATAGTGTGTTACTGAACAGAGGGTGTAAAAACCCAACCAACACACAACTTTTACCAGAGCAAAGACCCAAAGCCAGGGAGTTGCTTTTTGTGGGGAGTAGCTCGTATATAGCCCTTGCACTCCCCTAGGCACTGGAGATGTAATTCAGACAGCCCTAACTCAGAATACAGGAGGAGAACGTCCTTACACCCTACTCCCCTGCAACACAATGTTAGCTCAAGGCAGAATCTAGCCTTAAAGTAGTACAAGTGTAGTTTCAACAGCATTCTGTCTTTTTAATTTGCAGTGTCTGATATAGGAAAAAGTGAAGTAAACAATATGGAAATGTCTCATCTGTTAAAATCCCCATGTAATATTACTGAAATGATCCATACAAACAATCATGACAACACGTTATGTGCAGGATTCATGAAAGGATTATTTTTTTATTTTGCTTTTTGTTTCCTTGAATAAATAGGCTATAAGGAAAAATCCCATCTCCTTTTTAAATATTTAAAGGACAGTTCCAGTGACCATTTCCCATTTTCAATATTACTGGATTGCCATGACATAATATCACACAATTCCATATGTGTGAAGCACTGATTTATAAATACCAAAATCCATAAATAATACATGGAAACATGACCCAAAGTAAGATTCAATAGGAAATCATCCAAAAACATTTAGATGATGATGATGGTCAATAATTTTTGTTTTTTTAATATGTACCTAGCTGTTGCAGAGATAAATGAACTGCAGAAAAGCTACAGCAGATGGAGCTAGATGCCACCTGATTGGACCCAGCTCTGTTCTTGCAAAACTGAATCTGAATCTTTTCTGTGCACATAAAACATTGCTTATGGCACAAAAGAAGCTCCACTTTCCCCGCCTGTCCTTGGCCATCCTTTGCCCATTCTCTATGTTGTTAAGTCCCACAAATTTTCCATCTCTAAGTATTGTTCGACAGTGGGATTATTTCAGTTGGTTCCTTTTGTGCATTCCTGCTGCTACCCAGTGCATGCCATAGCAGATACCCTCCCTGCCAGAGCAAATACTCTTGGGCTTCATTCTTAAAACATTCTTTTCTGGATAATTTTGGAGATAAGGAGTTGTTGAACACTGACAAATCTCAGCATTTGTTATAAATTCTTTCCATTGAACACTTAGTATTTTCCTAAGGTATTTGCTTTTGAAGCATTTAGAGATCTGTCTATACCTTTGGTGGATTTCCAGCTTTCCCATCTATATGTGAAAGTGAAAATAACATTTGAGTTAATGATTCATAGTTTAGTCTTTGGGAGATAGATTTTCAATGACAATCTTGTTTAAGCTGGTAAAATGCAGCTGTTGCCTTGCCAGTTTGTGATATTATTTCCTTCTGGCTATTCCCAGTAGCTTGTATGTTACTGCCAAGGTATGTGAATTGACTCACCACTTGTATTCCTTTGCCTTCTAAAATAATGCTTTAGTCAGGAGTTTTATTACTGCTTTACTGTTATAGTTGCAAAATGTTAATGTGTTTGAAATGAATCTGTGCTGCCTCCATCACAGAGCACCCATTAGCCATATGACTGACTTAGTTCATTTGTTGCTGGCCTACTAGCAACCTGGTAAAGATAACTCTTGATCATATCAATAAATCTAATCAGCCCTAATGAAATCTGTGATGTTGATGTGCCAAAGCCTCAAGTTTTGGCTGCCCACTGGACTGAATTCTGAATGTTGTTTTTTATAGACAGTAGTCAAGCTGAGTTCCAGTGTGGTACTCAAGAGTTTTTATTTTATTTTATTGCAACTGCTTACTACTGGCCTTTTCCCCCCTTTCTTCTCCAATAAAACAAGGAATTGCAAAGCAAAGACGCAAGGACTGAAGGAGAATTTGCAATTAACAGATTCCCGAGCAAAAAGCTTCATTAAGAATGAGTAATGTAGAATTAAGATTGTGCTCAAAATAATAATAAAAGTAACTTCATCTTTTTTAAAAAAAACAGAAAACAAACCTTAGACACAAAGGAAATCATCAGATACAGGGCCAGATCCTCTGGTCCATTAAGGCTATACTGCACCAATCTAATGATGCTAAGCACCCTAAACTGGCCATTTGAGAATTCTCTTTGTTAAGGGGAATCACTGGGTATGCAGAGCTGTTGGGTATGCAGATACCATGCCATCACCTTCTGGCTCTGGGTGCAGAAAGACTGGGGAAATGGTACATGAAGGATGTAAAAAGAGAGGAAAGTAGGTCTTTTGCTCAAGGCAAAAGCCTAAAACTCAGGCTATAGAGGTTCAATTCCCAACTCTGACACAGACTTCCTGGGTGACCTCAGGCAGATCCCTGATCCAAAGCCCACTGAAGTTAATGGTATTCTTTCCAGGAGCTCTGAATCAAATACTGATTCTCTCTGTGCCTCTGCTCCCCATCTCTAAAACTGGAACAAACACCACCTCCCGTCACACTTCGCCTGCACAGGGATTTTGCAAAATAAATTCATTATCGTGTATGAAGCATTCAGATGCTGTGATGATGGAGGTCATAAGGACACACAGGAAAGAGTTACAACTCTGCTGTTTCTGTACTTGAAAAAGCTTAAATAGCCTTGTTATCCAGTCTGTTTCCCTCAGCTTATTATATACCTCATGGAGAACTTCTTTTTATTTCCTTGTCTCCAAGGAACACTGACCTAATTTTGTTTTTTTTTTTTAAATAATTAAAATCATTGGGACAAATTAAACTCCTAGCAGAGTTACACCATAGTTGATTTTGGCCTCTGGAGTAACTGTATTATTCCAGATGCCCTCTTCCCTATCAAATCTTTTCATGATAAGGTGACCTGAAGTGCACATGGTATTTCAAATGAGTCCTCATAGGATTTAGAAAAATTCTCTCTCACTTGTAAATGACACCTCTATTTTTGCATCTCAGATTCCTGTTTGCTTTTGTGTTTTGTTTGTTTCATTGATGTAGTTGTTAGGCAACATGCCAAAGGGTTTAACTTTATGCAATACTCCCCAACACATCTATTCACTTGTGTTTTGTACTGCATGATCAATGAAAGTATTTCCATTTCTGGTTAATGTTTTCTAGATACCACACCGTTGCTGATGTCAAAGTTATAAATGCTTCCCCCCATCTTCCCTCATTTTATTTGGATTTGGATTAATTCATCCCATTAGAAATTAATGTAATCTGTGTTAAACTGCAAAGTAAAAATTTAAACATATTTGCCTTTCAGAGTCAGAATGGTGCAGACTATCATTCTGGTATTTAGTAAACTTTAAATAGAGTTTAAAGTGAAGTAGGAAACAACTGAAGAATTCCAGTCAGAAATGAAGGGGGATGAGAAATATAAACAGCTTTGAAAATTGACAATTTCTAGTCAGATGTAGGACTTCCTCTTATTGGAATGCTATATTAAAATGAGAATTTGTGAACCAAGAGAGGAGCTGCTAATAAAATCATCAGATCAATATAATCTGCAGCATAGTCTCCATTCAGAAGAAAAACAACAACAGAAAAAGAATAAGCTACTCTCTTCTTTTACAGTAAGAACAAAGTTAATTTGAGAAGGGGTAGAGGAAGACAGCTGGGCAGCCTCAGGAAAGTCAAGGAAATGTAACTGAGAAAGAATTCTCTTTAATTACTTCTGACCAACTCAATAAAAAAAAAAATGCAGAAAAAAAAAGTACAACCACCTCATGGCAGAAGTGGAAGAACAGCAAAGTTGAAGATGATCATGAAACAAAAGAAAAGACCAGACATGTTGGGAGCGATCAAAGCACTTCTCTCTCAGAATGGAAAGTAAAATAAATACATGCAAAGAGGGATGGCTATTTCTGACCACTGCTCAGCCCTGAAGATTGTTGAATGTATACTTTGTTATTTTAATATGTTAGACAAATCATATGTTTGTCCATTTCACCAGCCTGGCGGGGGGGGAAGCAATCTGATTTATTGTTTCCTACTAAGCTTTCATGTTTCTTCCATACCTGTCCTGTGGGGGAAATGAGGAAGGGATGATCTGCTGACTGGATAAATTAAATATAGTATGACACAATCTTGTAAATGTATTTTAGTAAGATAGGCCAAGATGTCATCTCCCCCATGGCTCCATCCCCAGATATGAACCACCATCAAATCTGAAGGTCAAAAACGCATAGATCAGTGTGGCTAGCTGTGTGCATGATGTGATGGGGAACAATCTTCTGTCTAGTCACAGATGGAAACAGGTGTCTTTGATGCAATGGCTATTTGGAGGTCAGACTAGATGATCATATTGGTCCCTTCTGACCTATGAGTCTATTTGGGCATCCTATAGCAAGGAAGATTCTATTAGGACCTAAGGCTATCTAGCTTAGGTACTTATCTGGTCCCCTTACCACAGTAGTTGAGCTGCTCACAGTGTTTCATGTATTCATCCTCAAAACAACCTGCAAGGTAGAGGACTATTATCCGCATTTTACAGATAAGGAACTGAGGCACAGAGAAACTAAGTGACTTGCCAAAGGTCACACAAGGACTCTGTATTGGAGTATGGCACTGAACCCAGGTCTCCCAGTCACAGGCTAGCAAGCTAACCAATGGAACATCATTCCTCTCCTATAGGTTGATTTGGTTACTCTTGTCTGTGGATTCATCTGTTAAGAGGATGCACACAAAGGCATTTGATTCTCAAGTGATCTTTTCTTACATTTGAGGCTGGAAGGGAACAGAATGGCTAGTCCACCTCCAGATTTGTTGTGTGTGTGTCTGGATATGTGATGAATGTCCTCAGGTGAGCCAACACTGATCATGTGGTGCAAATTAGCCAGGTTGCTGTGATGCAGAGCAGATCAGGCAGATCACTGGCAGTGAGATCATGGTGAAGGGTTTATTCATGACAGAATTTGCAGTGGCCACCATGAAGATGAAGTTCTGGTGTTTGTCTGATTTGGGGCTATGTTAAGTAGCTGTGTGTGGATTGCTTTAGATTGGCTTCAGTTGTATAATTGTCTTATTTATAGGTACCAGCTGGTGTTTCCTCTGTTTATTTCTTGGAAAGAGATGCATATGAATGGCCACCTTAATGGGCAGCCACAGTGAGCTACAGAGTGGGAAGTCTGCACAACTCCCCTGGGTTCAGAGATAAGATGGGCTACTGGTGGACATCTAGGGATGCACCAGTGCCCTAGTGTGGCAAACGTGCTCAACAACCTGGGCACTATCCTGTGCTGTGGGAAGGGGCAAAAATGGTGGAAAGTAGAATTGCAAATGGGAGGTATTTTTAGAGGCCTATGCATTAGGCAATTTGTGTGCAGGTAGGGGAGGAGATGTAGCTTATGTATTGATATGGGGTGCTGCTTGGCAGAGAAAGGGGAGAGAATAAGATACTGCTAAGAAAAAGTACATGCTCCTAAGAAGAGAGACACTACAATTAACAGAGTGTGAAAAATCAGGGTGCTAAATTTTTCGCTCAGTATCTGCATGCAACTCTAGCTCCACACATGTAACTAAGAATTTGCCCATTACATGTAAGCTCTATACAGCAGGGATAGAATACCAGACAAATGGTTTGGGAACAGACTAGCAGGTAAAACAAACAGACTTAGCCCTCTCGCTTGGTAAATAACATTTGACATTTCAGAAGATCAGAAATTTTAGAATTTCCAAGATTGGTCAACATTTTTCAAAAATTCAAAATTGCAACAATTTTTACAAATGAATGTTTGTTTGTAATTTTTGACCATCTACATTTAAAATGTAGTCACGCCAAAAGATTATTTATTGTCTGGACAGAATGGCATTGACATTTACCAAAAGTATCAACAAAAGATTCAGAAAATCTCAAAGACTGGCTACTATGTCTGTCACTGTCATGCCAGTAATGGAAAAGACCTTCAAATGAAAACCCAGTCAGAAAATAGCAATGAAAAATGCTGAGGACTGTATGGCATGTGGTGGTAGAAATTGGCTATAAAACCTTTCACCCCATTGGATAGTTGTCTTGGTCCCAGTCCTAGTGAATAAACGTATTCATGATTAAAGCCACCATCATAATTGGCATCTCTTTCTGTCACCCAAATTGAGATATGTTTTCAGGGAGGTAGTGGGGGCAAGCTTCCACTACTGCTGCTTGTTATGTGGATAAACAGAGTATTTTGGTCTGTAAGGCTGTCAAGCTGGCATCTTTTCTGAAAACTAAATTCATTTTAAGCCACCCCAAAACAAAACAACAAAAAAAGCAAAAAATGCAACATGACAGACTTCTTGGCACAATTTCCTCACACAACAGCTGGCCCAATATGCCAATCTCAAAAGAAAAAAGGAAGTTGGCTGCTTTCTAAAGAACTTTATATCAAATAAGCCAAATCCTAAAAGTCTCTAGGTCTTAAAGAAGAAAGTCTTTTTAGGAGTCATTATGGCAGGGGGAAATATTGGTAGAATGAACTAATTACGGGGAACTCAGGCACCACCATTGGAAGTAATTGTGGATGTGGAAGCAAGTCAAGTTTTCCCTTATAAACATAGCATAGGATGGATCAGTCACTAGAGCTTGAAACTCTAACTCTGAGATTAGTTACTTCCATAGTTTTTTAAATAGCCCTTTTATGTAAGATGCTTGCGCTCAAAAGAGTCATATGACTCACAAAGGGGTTTAATCAATTTTGTCTGGACTATTTTGCTTTTACTGTCATCTCATGACACCAGACTTTTTGGAAGACAGATTAAAATGCATTAAATCCACCTGAGAATGGGTCAATTTTTGTAATAGATCAAAGAAAGTCTAGTGGTATGTTGAGTCAATCACTGGAGGCATGGGTTCTGATCACATGAGCTTTGGGTTTACTTAGTCCTGCTTTATGTAATACCTGAAACAAAGTTAGTTCTAATTATTTTTCTTTTGTTCTCTATTTTTCTGCAGTTTGCAAATACTACTACTAAAACAAACTGACTGGGGCCTTGGAGATTGGAAGTGGAAACAATCATTCATTAGGTGTCTCAGAGACACTGACCTCAGGGAAGGCAGAATAAGAAGTGGTTCACAGCTTGTATACAAGTATAAAATGATTCTACAAACAATACTGAAAGGGGGGATTGGCAGGGACTAATCAGTGCACAAGGAAAGCTGAGTGATCTAAAAGATACTGGGCTTTGGGTTAGAGTTATGTGAATTACTAAAAACTAAATTCTGCTCTGTTTATAAGTAACTTCGAGTGAAGTTAATAAACTTCAATGAGCACCATACATGTATATCTTGGTTCAAAATTTGGCTATTAATGTTGTAGAAAGCTGATCATCCTCAGATTACTGTAGAAAGAATCGAGCAGCTTTTGTAAGGCAAATGAAAGGCTAAAATTGCTTCTATACACAGCAGTTTACGTCAGTATAGTCTTCTGCTAATGAGCTCTATATGTGCTTCTAACATTTGCCTTGTACACAGACAAGCTAGTTTACCATATTTCTTTGAAAAAAAACATCAAATTCTTCTCACTGTAGGAAAGCTGTGAGCAACAGAAATACCAGAGAAGATTTGCTCATTTCTTTAGACTAATAGGGTAATTTGATCAGAACCTTTATCCTACTTTGCATGAAGATTTTTGTAGTGTGTACATTAGTGAATCATTTCTTCAATAAAAATTGAGAAAGATCTACTGCTAAAGGCACCTTTCCTCATGCAGAACACTGAAATCTTCCTATTTAGATTATGCAAAAGAGATCCATCTTGGATTCATCCATTTTAAGAATATTTGATTTCTGCAGTCCTAAACTAGGACTGCCAATTATGAGCTATTCACAAGTGACTTACCTGATTGTGATTACATTCTCAGTCCCTGCAAATTGCAATAATGGAATTTACGGTCTGACTGGACAATGAATAAAGAAATCTCACTTTGTCCTCTGCTTGCTCACTTTCAAAAGCATTTATTTAGATCAGGGGTTTTCAAACTTTTTTTTAGAAACTGTACCCCTACGGTCTCAAGGTTTCACCAGAAGTAGCCCTTTGTGGTTTTCACTCTCACCATGGTTGCAATAAAAGGCATAATGGCCTAAAATTAACAGAGTTTCTTAGTGTATCTAAAATACATAATTTACATCACAGCAGAACTGATACTATTACGTTAGAACAGAATTCTAAACAGTGGCTCTTAACACACCTGGCTCTGGCTGGGCTCTGCCGCCCCCTGCCCCACACTTACCTGCCGACCCCCTTGAACTTACCCGCTGCACGCGCACACACACGCACACACACCTACCCACCCGAGGGGTATGTGTACCCCCAGTTGAAAAACTCTGATTTAGATATATTTTTTCCTTATATCAATTTTAATTTAGCAAAGCTCACGGTGAACAATTTGTTATGTGTTTCAAAAGATGATCATCACTCATCTATTCTCTGATTTAGAATCTGGATCATCAAAATATTTGATGTAGATTGGTGGCCTTCAAGAAACAAATGGTTGATATTTGGTCCCCTACAGATTTGGGCATTGGCAATACATAATATATTCCAGTATTAAACCTTGAATCATGTTTCTATGTTGGACCCTGATATTTGTTACTTTGAAGGAGTTGGCTTTCCTGAAGACAAAAGAAATGTATTGATAACATATTAAAATGTAGAACCCCTCTTCCAAATTGAAACATATGAAAGAAAAAGAAGATTTTCTCAATTCATGTGACAATGCTTCCTGGGAAAATGCTCTCAGAACATGTACATGTAATGTACAGTACATTACATATATAAGATCTCCATAAATTTGGATCTTGACAAAAAATAATTGATTACCCTGAGCTGTGCAGTGAGAATACTAGTTTTATTATGGAATTTCTCTATACTTTATATAAACAATTGTTTCTTAAAATTAAAACTTCAACATATTTTGTTCAGTCTAATCTTCTGGAATATTCCAAATCATATTTTAACAAATTCACATGATTGAGCTAGTATAACTAGAGATTTAATGACCTATAAAATGAATAGTGTACATCTGGCAATCCAAAAAGAGTGTTTCTCACCACCTGTACCTCACAAAATTGGATCTATGTTCAATTTCTATTTGTTTTTCCCCACACAGCTATAGCTGTTTATTCCACAAAATTAACACACTTCTGGATGTAGTTGCATACGAAGATTAAAAAAATCTTTCAAGCTTTTTCTAATAGTCTTGCAAAAATATTTAAAATACAATGAAGAAAGAGTATTAGGCAACAATATACAGTGGCTGCTATATATAAATGGATGTACAATACCTGAGATGCCCAAGGTGTTGAAAATACAATGTTTATGAACAGAAATTAATATAAAGCCAAATTCTGGACCACTTTTCCATTTCAACTTTTCAAACAGGCATAGGGCCAAATTCATCCTTGGAATAAGAGTCCTGACTTCAGTGGAGGAAAACCAAAGATGAATATGGTCCATATTGCAAAAGTAGAATTGTGTGCCCATATCCTGGCTGGCAGCTATCCCTTACAAAGTAAACGCCACACAAATTGATTCTGTCAAGAGTATGAATGTGTGTGCATGTGTGTATGTATTTTATATAGGCCACTGCTAGACTGAGGTGCCCTTTCACCATTAGGTTCTACCTCAAACGCGCCTCTTTGACTCTGATTCTGGAGATCCTATGGAATAGCCTCTCCACAGGCTTTGAAATCAGAATTGGGTCAGCCATCTTCTTGACTATGGTCCTCCTTTTAGACTTTTTTTTTTAAAAGCAGGAGCTTGAGGTATAAATTGTGATTAAGTAATTGAAGTGATTTAATTGCTAAGTTCAGTAGCTGTAAAAATATAATTAGGCAGGCCAAAAAAGAATTTGAAGAGCAATTTAGCAAAAGACACAAAAACTAATAGCATTTTTTCTGAAGTACATCAGAAGCAGGAAGCCTGCCCAAAAAAACAAAAAACAAACAAAAACAAAACAAAACCCAGTGGGGCCACTGGACTATCAAGGTGCTAAAGGAGACCCTAAGGAAAACAAGGCCAATGCGGAGGAGATAAATGAATTATTTGCATTGGACTTTACTGTAGAGGATGTGAGGGAGATTCCCACACTTAGATCTGTTACCTAAAAAGAATAGGGAGCTGCAGGAGGATAGGTAGTGTTTTATTCAAACTAGTGGACCAGGGATATTCAGTGGATACAGTGTACTTGGACTTTCAGAAAGCTTTTGACAAGGTCCCTCACCATAGGCTCTTACGCAAGCTAAGCAATTATGGGATAAGAGGGAAGGTCCGTTCATAGATCAGTCACTAGTTAAAAGATAGGAAATAAAGGGTACCAATAAATGGTCAGTTTTCACAGTGGAAAGAGGTAAATAGAAGGATCCCCCAAGGATCTGTACTGGGACCAGTGCTGTTCGACATTCAGATACGATCTGGAAAAGGAGGTACTGGTAAACACTGAGCTGGAAAAGTTTCCAGGCTACACAAAATTACTCAAGATAGTTAAGTTCAAAGCTGACACCAAAGAGTTAGAGTTACAAAGGGATCTCACAAAACTGGGTGATTTGGAAAGAAAATGACAAATGAACGATACGTACAAAATGATGGGGTCTCAATTAGCTCATGCCACTCACAAAAAAGATCTTGGAGTCATTGTAGATCATCCTCTGAAAACATCTGCTCAATGTGCAGCAGCAGTTAAAAATGTTAACAACATTAGGAACTAATAGGAAAGGGATAAATCTTAAGACAGAAAATATAATGCTGCTATATAAATCCATGGTACGCCCACACCTTGAATACTGTGTGCAATTCTAGTCACTCCATCTCAAAAAAGTTATATTATAATTGGAAAAAGTATAGGGAAGGAGGGAGTAAAAAGACTGGAATTGTTCAACTGAAGAAAGATGACAAAGCGGGAATATGATAGAGGTCTATAGAGTCATGAATGGTGCAGAGAAAGTGAATATGGAAGTGTTATTTACCCCTTCACACAAGACAAAAATCAGGGGTCACCCAAGTAAATTAATAGGCAGCAGGTTTAAAAATATACATAAGGAAGTAATTCTTCACACAACACATAATCAACCTGTAGAACTCATTGCCAGGGGATGTCGTGCAGACCAAAAGTATAATTGCATTCCAAAGAAAAAGAATTAGGTAAATTGATGGAGAATAGATCCATCAATGGCTATTAGCCTGTACTGTTTCCTGTGTGTGGTGGGGCAGTTGGGCCAAGTAATCCACTATCTATGCAGTCTCCCTCATACAACCAATGAAAACGTTGAATGCAAATTATCTGTAAAATAAAGGTGGTGATTGACTGAGTTACCTATATCATCACAATGGTCCAGGACTCTTTGCATATATAGATGCCTTATTTAGCTGTACACTGCACAGGTGTAATTTGTCAAATCAAAATGGCTGAGAATTTACAAATTGGACGGTAACAGACCGCTAATCCCAGTAATAGTTGAATATAGTGATATTCTGAACAAAAAGAGCTCTTAAACATGTTTGTAGCTGTTTCCATCGCATCACATGAACCCAGCTGACATTCTAGGCTTCAAGGTGACACACTGAATGACAACCCTCTTATCTTATTACATAAATAAAAAATGTGAGGTGTGTGGTCACCCAGGTACCTGGACACCTTCAGTGAGACACAAGGCTAAAAGAAAGGGTGAAATCCTAACCTGATTTAAATCAACAAAAAAACTCCCATAAATTTCAATGGGGACAAGATATCAGAGACTTGAGAAGTGAGGGTATTCAGTATAACATCGCTACATTATTCTTTTGCATTAACTAACACTTTAAATATTTTTTTTTAAAAGCTCTCCCAAATTTAGTTTTTATATATCAGTTGGAATCGTATATAAAAGTTGCTTGGAGTTTTAAATTTTTTTTAAAAAGTCATTCAAAGTGACCCTATCAATATATCTATAAACTAATAGATTTATTTTTTAAAATGCCTCTACATGACTCCATATGCAAAGAAACAAAACTTGTAGATTCAACCAAAATATTAAGGAAATTCCACAAGTGTTGAATAATAAAGTACAAAGTTTACAGTGACTGGTTTTTATTAGTAATTGAGATTTAGAAAAAAATATATATTTAAACTGTACATATTAGGGGCCAGGAGAACTTACCAGTAATTTATACCAGCTGAGGATCTGGCCCTATAACATTTTATCTGTGGGTTACATTGACATATCTAAACCATTTAAGCTTTACACAAACAAATTACATTGTTACCAAAAACTCTTAATAAAAACTCAGCCCTAAACAGTACCACTTGGTGAGCTATATATATATATATATGACACACACACACACACACACACACACACACACGCCTACAACATTGGTATTTGACCTTCTGAGGATAACTATCACCAGTGACATTTTGCGATAGTAATGACAGCTGTAGGCATAGACTGTATCATAATTATAGCCTATTTCCCTCTGTTTTGATTTCTAGGTTGTAGTCCATTAGTCCTATAGCTTCATCATTCCAGATACACCCATAAAATCATTGTTTTGAACTAACAGTGTCCTTTTCAGCTAACCCCACAGGAAAACATTACAAAGTTTCTAAAACTCGTATTTGTGCATTTCGCTATTATACCCAATAATGCTTGAAAGCCTCACTCCCAAGACATGTATCTTTGTTGCCGCAGAACAAAATCTCCAATAGCTAAATCACTCTGACTTGCAAGTTACTGCTATACTCTGTTTCAGAGCTAAAACATCTTGTGCAGGTAATACAAACTAACATTAATTTAGGAGAATAGCATACTGAGCAGGCTGGAAGAAAAGAATTGCAGACAAAAAGACTTTACTGGAAACTGCTTTTTATAAAAGTGCATAACTGAAGCTTCTCTGATGAGATATAATTGGATATAACAGCTGCTTGAAGAAGGGTGTTTTTTTTATCTGCTGTTCGCTAAAAGATGAAGTGGGTGCACTGTCAGTAAGAGTGATTTCCAACTGTCAGGCAACAGAGCTGGATGAATTAAATGATGGAGAGCTTTCTGAAAATGCATGTAAAAACACGCCCCCTCCTCTCCCCCCAAATCCCAGACTCTCATTCGATGAACCTGAACAAGGACCATCAGGGTCTTACCAAGATTTAATTTCTCATTTTTCATGGATTGCCATTACAACCCTGGCTGCTGCCTGGTGACACAGGCATGCTACAGGATGATAAAAAGAAAGCAGAATGTCTCTGACAAGAGTTTAAAATAAGCTTATTTTCCAGAAATCAGCATATAAGCTTCACCAGCAGACAATGGTGACATTTGCCCACTCAGGGTTAGAGGCTGAAAGAGCCTGAGAATGCGCTAGTGATGACAGAGCTGTTGGCGCAGTTCCCTGAACTGTAATGAGCAATTTGTCTCACAGCCTTGATCAATTGTCAGTTTAGCTGACACTGATTCCAAGCATTAATTTCTTACATTTCAGTAAACAGAGAAAAATGAAGAAGATAGATATTGAAACCTATCAATCTGCTGCTTCTGTTAGCTGAAAAGTTAAATGTACCTGTTAGATGGCATAGGGTCTCAGTTCCTTAAAAGTAGAAATGTGTAACCCTACGTCATAAAATACCACAATTTTAATCTCAATTTTTAAATGATTTGTTTACCTTTTGCACTAGTATTTACAATTTCCTTTCCTTTTTTGCAGTTTCAAATATGTACAATTTTGAGGGAGAATTTAAAAAGTCAGTCCTTAAAAAAACTCAACACAACAGAAGTAGGGCAGTAGAAACAACATAAAAAAGGAGGGAGGATGCATACACCAGTCTTTAAATTCCAGTGTCCTTAGTTATTCTTAGCATACTTGTGCAGAGATTTTCTTACTCCACTTTAAAACAGTGAGCCTTTATCTGAAGTATTTTTAGACCTAGTCTCAGTTTCAATTAAAAAAAAAAACTTGAAAACTACTGGGCTAGGAAATATAATAGCAGTGATTTTAAATTAAATTATAAGAGAATTGTTATAGATTTTCAATTATTTGCTCAATGCAGTGCAATAAGGGCATTGCATTAGAATTAGCAGTATTTCCAACCATGCCATAATGTTTAAACAGAACAATAGGTATCACCTCTATTATCTATTTATCAACTGGATGTAAATATTTAATTTCTATTCTACTATTAAGCTGTCACTTCTGCAGCTAGGCCACAAACAGTATGCATCCATTTCAGTTGCTTTCAGCTCACTGCCAGGTGAAGTCTTAACTCTTGCTCTTCCATTAGCTGGATTTGGCTTTGCTCTTAACCTTCAAAGAGGGTAAGGACAACCACAAAACTGTAGCACTACCTCTCAACAAAACATGAGCAGCTGGTCTGCAATATGAAAAAAGGGGTATGGCCTGAGAAGTTAAATAAAATCTTATGTTGTATATTGTAGCTCATCTAGTCTAGACCGCTGTGCTGCGGCAGGATCAAGTATATCAGACCGTTCCTGTCTTATCCGTTCTTAAAATCTCCAATTACAAGGATTCCACAACTTCCCTTGGTAACATATTCTAGTACTTAACTGTCCTTAAAGTTAGAAAGTTTCTCCTAATATCTAACCCAAATCTTCCTTGCTACAATTAAGATGATTACTTCTTGTCCTACCTTCAGTGGACATGGTGAACAACTGATTACTGTCCTCTATAACAGCCCCTAACATACCTGAAGACTTGCTAGCTGGTCTCTCCCCATCCTCCTCTTTTCTCAAGATTAAATGGTTTTTAAACTTTCCTTATGGGGAGGTTTTCTAAATCTTTGATCATGTTTGTTGCTCTCCTCTGGGCTCTGTCCAATTTGTCCACATCTTTCCTAAAGAGTGGCACACAGAACTGGACACAATGCTCCAACTGAAACCTCAGCAATGCCAAGTATACAGGGCAATTACCTCCTAGGTCTCACATACCACGCTCTTTCTAGTAATCCCCAGAATTACATTTGCCTGTTTCTCAACTGCACCACATTGTTGGTTCATATTCAATTTGTGATTCACCACTGTAGCCCCCCAAATCCTTTTCAGCAGTACTACTACCTAGCCATTTCTCTCTCATTTTGTATTTGTGCATTTGACTTTTCTTGCCTAAGTATAGTACTGTGTAGTTGTCTTTATTTAATTTAATCTTGTTGATTTTAGATCTATTCTCCAATTTATGAAGGTCATTTTGAATTCTAATCCTGTCCTCCAAAGTGCTAGTAACCTCTCCCACCTTGGTGTCATCTGCAAATTTTAAAAACCAATCTCTACTGCATTACCCATGTCATTAATTAGAATGTTGAATAGTACCGGACCCTGGACGGACCCTGCGTGACCTCACTGGATATGTCCTCTCAGTTTGACAGCAAAACCACTGATCGTACTCAAAGAGTAAATTGTCTTTCAACCAGTTGTTGCACCCATTTTATAGTAATTTCATCTAAATCACAGTTCCTTAGGTTGCTTACGAGAATGTCATGTGGCACTATGCCAAAAGTCAAATTCGAGATATATCTTGTCTGCTGCGCGCCCCCCCCCCACATCCACTAGGTCAGGAACTTGGTCAAAGAAGTAAATAAGGTTGGTTTGACGTGATTTGCTTTGACAAATCCATGCTGGCTATTACTTATTACCCTATTATCCCGTTTACTTACAAACTGATTGTTTAATAATTTGTTCCAGCATCTTTCTAGGTACTGAAATTAGGCTGACTGGTCTATCAATCCCCAGGTCCTCTTTTGTTCCCCTTTGTATTATGCTGGCCATTCTCCAGTCCTCTGGGACCTCACCCCTCCCTATGTATTCTCGAAGATAATGATTAATGGTTCCAAGATTGCTTCAGCTAATTTCTTACGTATCCTAAAATGAATTTTATCAGGTTCTGCCAACTTGAATATATCTAATTTACCTAAATATTCTTTAATCTGTTCTTTCCCTATTAGGGTATGTGTTCCTTCCCCTCTTGGTGTTAATATTAATTGTGTTAAGGATCTGCTCACAATAAGTCTGTTTAGTAATAACTGAAGGAAAAATAGGGATTCTTGATGTCATCTGTTATTAGTTCTCCTTCCCTGCTAAGTAGTGGATCTACACTTTCCTTCATCTCTCTCTTTTTATGGGGAATGGAGGACATGGCCTTAGGTAAGCTGCTGCTCCCATGGCAGAGTTCACTCGGCTACTAGGTACTGCCCCAAGTGATTATTCAGGAGTCCATTTTAACATTATATGATCAAGCAGGAAAAGCATAATTCCTTCTGGCTACATAAACTCACCCATCTGCAACACACATTCTGCAATTCAGATGCTTCTCCAATGCACCACAGCATTAGAACTTCTAGTACCACAGTCAGTTTCAGTCACTATATGGATGCATGTGAGGAGAATTTAACATTTTGTCCTACAGACAGATTTTTGCTATTAAACTACTGTATCAAACATTCTGCATTCTGGCAACGCAAACGATTTTGTGCTAACTCTGGCAGACATGGATCTGATATGGAATACTTTTATGAATCCTGTATATGAGCGGCTCATTAAGAACCACTGTATAGTTATACTGAGTTAGTGAACTGTTTATGATATGCCAATATTGCTTTAGTTCAAAAGATTGTTGCCAGTAAGAAAACAACTGCCAGATAAGAACCCAGGACTCACCTGAAATGGGGAAAGCTATTAGTTTCAAGGATCCTACATTCTGCTTCCTACAAAGTTGTAAGCTTTATTTTACCATTGCTAAGAGCTAACAGTTCAAAGCTGTATAAACAGTTAAGAAGTGATTTAGACCTTGTGAAGTGGAGAGATCAAAAGACTGAGCAGGATTTAAGGACATGTGTTCCCTAAAGCAGAGAATGAACTGTCTTGTGAGTTAAAGGAACAGATTATGCCAACCAGACCTTAGAGTCTTGGGAGATACATAGGAATTTTAAACCTACCAGGATCTCCACCTAATAAACTAGACATGCGTATAGCCTGTGTGTTGTTATAAAATCATTTTTCTCCAAAATGCTTTGGTTCAAAATAATACTTTGCATTAAGAAAGTTGGTCAGTCACTGGCTACCATTGGTCATAACTCCTGGAGGGAAGTAAATTGTAGGTGCTGAACCTAAAATGGAATATACTCATGGTTAGTACCAGAGGACTATAACTCAAGGCCTGGTCTAAACGTGGGAAAACTGCATGATCCCATGCCAAGAGAAATGAAGGCTCAAGGCCTGAGACCCAGAAGGAGGTACACCAGAAGAGACAAGGTGGGTATTAGAGGTGCAGTTAGCCCAGTAACTACATTAGTTGCAATAGTTTTTAAAAGACATTGTAGTTTTAGAGTTGATTTCAAACATCAGAGACATCTATCATTTGTGTGTAGTGAAACTTGTTCTGGAAAGGAAGAAGTTAGAGTTTACACAGATATAACATATGAAAGAATGACTGCCTCTGAGACAGATCATAAACATCGTAGATGGCATCTTTGGACCCTCACTGAAACAGTGCGCGCATGTGTACGCACATGCGCAAATGAACAAAGTGAAATAATTTTGGGCCAGATGCTAGCACCCCTTCTCACAGTGAATAGTACCTCATCCCCTGGAATCATTGAGGAACTAAATGAAAATACTATTTTACTAGATTGGAAAGCATTAATTAACCAGGGTAAAATACATGACATTTTTAATGGTATCAGTTATCATTTATAACAAAAAGTGAAAGCTTAAAAAACCTGAAACTATTTCCCCCAAATGAATAGAAATCAGAGTTACATTATAGCTACTACCTCTATTCCGCATATCTTGCTTTTGAGCTCTTAATGTAAAGTGTGACAGTTATATAGCTGCCTAATTAACTTGACTATTATCTGCTAAAAATACCTTCTATCTTAGCTCTCCTTCTGTGCAAATAGCATAACGTTAATTTAATGGAAAGGTCACATTATACTACAAAGAATGTAGTGACATTCTATTATGTCCCTCTTCCCCTGCTTCCCACCCCCTTCTTTATATTTGTGAATTCAACATATTTTCTATATGCATTTCATGAATAATGAGAAACTACACCAGCCATGAAAGACACTGCCTTCCACAGCTTGAAATTTACCACGCATCATTCTATAGTCTCAAAAAAAGGTGAAACACCACCAGTCTGATTTTACAGAAATGTTTTCTGTATATCAAAACTCGGACTTCAAATATAGTTTCTTTAACCACTAAATGCCTTCATTCTGCATTAGGAAATATTCCAATTTAAAGGACACTTTCAAGCTTTTAGGATTCAAATTAACTTAGTTTATATTTGTTATTCTTTGTAAGTATGAAGATGATGATACCCCCCAACGGTCTTTCTCCACTATGCAGTGTTTAGGGGTGTTATTGTAGTGTCCTGGATAAACTTCAACTTGAATAATTAAATTGTGACCACTTATATACCCTCTTCTATTTCAACGGGAACCATTATTCTTCATCAGTTTCTAACCTCAACTGCTGAGGGATGTACTGTTAACAAGAAGTGGCTGACATGATCTCTACATGCAATTTGTAAACTACTTGGGCCTTTTTAAGGTCACATATAAACATGCTCTTATTCCAAAGAGACAAATACAACATATAGAAACAAACATCTGTACAAATACCATAGTTGTGAATTTGTATCACCTCTGTTTTGTTTGTGTCAGTTACATAAAAGAACAGTATTTATGTTCTTCTAGCTGTATTTAAATAGCTCCCCTTTTCCAGCAATTGATTAAATTCTGATTATCGTGGGGGGGGGAGCCTCATCTTTACATCTGCAAAGACCTCAACTTGTTATTCTCTCACATAGTTAATATATGTACATTCACCCCTAATGTAATTCAATTGAATGCTATACCAGTGGACTCCTCAACTGCTCTGTTAGGTCAGCTTTACAGTCTCTTTGTGCAAAGGGACAAAGTGATGCAAAGGTGTATGTCATGGCCCAAAAGCAATGTTAATGTGTCAAGGTATCCTGCCCAGGCCAGTCCTGTATAATAATAATAATACCACCACCTAGCTCTTACAGTGCTTTTATTCTGTATATCTCAAAGCACTTTACTTTGCTGAAACGTTACAGATGGGAAAACTGAGGCGGGCGGGGGGGGATTACTTTCCTTAGACTATGCAGCAGAACACTGGCAGAAGTGGGAATGGAACCCAGGTCACAACTCCAGCGCTCTACCCACTACAGCTTCATCACAAACAGCTCTGCCTCACATACAGCTGACGTACAACTTCCCTTGAGCACACTACTCCTGCTACAGACAAGGATCGCCCAGCAGAGATGTGCATATAATGGCCATTGTTGGATCATAGGTCATATGTACATAAACATGAGAACAACTGCTTCTAATATCTAGGCCTCAAGCCAGAATGGTCTACGGAGGGCCTGTAGAACTAACTCTCCATAGGTCTTGGAGGAGCCAGAATTGAGAAATCCTACACTGGGCATGTGCTTTCTGGCAGGTAACTGTGAGAAGCATCTCACTGAATTTGGCCTTTAAAATGGAATACCATGGAAATGAAGCGTCATCAGCAAATCGATTTCACATGTGAATTTGGGGGGTAGGAATTTCCAAAGTGCTATGGTGAGAAATCCCAAATGATGGGAAATAGCAAAGGGGTGTGGCCTCCCTTGGAGACATAAGGAGGAGGAACCTCTGCCCACCCATGCCTGCAGAAGGGTAAGACAGGAAATATAAAAGGCAGGCCCTCTATCTGAGTTGGGGTAGATCTGCCGGAGGAGGAGGATGGCCCTCTTCACTTCCACTCCCTGTCACTGATGCCCAAGCCTGACCACTACAGCACTGAGGACCTGGAGGAGCCGTCTGTCACTTGGGACCCGGAGGAGCTGCCTGAGCTGCCCGCCACTTGTAACCCCAACAACTCCTCGGTGTCACAACTTGGTGTTTACCCGGGGAGATGGACAATGATCCCAAGGAGGTACTCCAGGGAGGGGAGGTAGGAGGTAGCCCAGGGGAATCAGACAATAGTCCAATTGAGCTGTGGCCTGATACCACGTCAGCATGTTTTGGCTGGAGCCCTGCTGACGAGTGGCAGAACACTCTGCCACTTTGAGGGCCCTGAGCAAAGATCCAGTGGAGTAGGGTGGGGCCAGGTCCCTCTACTCTCTCCTCTGCTGCTGACCCCAACCTTGGGGTGGCAATTATCTCATCATAGACCAGGAGGCCTGGTGGCATCCAACCCCTACTCATGAGCCTCTAGATACTGCATAATTGTCCCACCTGGCCTAAAGGGCTTAGGGCCATAGACAGCTTGTTTGCTCTGCCCCTGCTGAAGGGGCCAGACCCCATAGGCTGCTTGCCTGCTCAGCCCCCTGCCTGAGGGGACAGAGCCTTTGAACACTAATTTCCCCCATGAGCTTCCCCCCGCGCCCCCCAGACGTGCCATAAAGAAGGGGTGTGGCCTCCCTCCCAGACGGACAGGGAGGGACGACCCAACCCCTTACACTGAATTTAACATTCCTTTAACAAATGATCTAGAGTTCCAACACTGCAGTATTGCCTATCCTACTAATATCATCTAGATTGTGCCACTGCTGACTCTTAGACCTAATAAATACAGCTGAGCAATTAGCTAACAGTTTAGAAATAACCATTATAAAACATGAACTCCCATGTGATCAGGTTGCCTCTGGCATGCTCTCTTGTGGCCCATCAGAGGACGAATCACTCAGCTACGGGTCTTTACTGTTACACTATTTTCTCTGTGAGGTCTGAGGTAACAATGCTTTTGTCCACTGGCCCCGGTTCACTTCAATCCTACCCCTTCTGGGTGTCATGGTCCATAGGAAGTCAGGAACCAAACAAAACAACTAAAAACCTTCAGGGGGATTGAACACTTTGGTTCAAGGCTCATCTCCAAACAGTCCATACTTTTGCTGATCCCCCCAGAGTCTGGCTGTCCCTTCTAGCAGAGTTTTAGCTGGCCAGCAAGCTAGCTGATGCTGTGGCCTGTAACCAGGCTTCTCACCAATCAGATCTCTGCTGTTCTTCCTGGTCAGCCCTGAACTGGGCTCAGTCTTCTCCTTTTAACTCCTCTTTCCATGCTTAATGTGTTTTTGTAGGCACTTTTGAGGATTTCAATAACTCAGTCATGGGTTCGGGGTTGTTATAAATGTGTATGGGTATGGGTAGGGTTTTGTGGCCTGCCTTGTGCGGGAGGTCAGACTAGATGATCATATTGGTCCCTTCTGACCTATGTGTCTATGTGTCTAAGTGTGTTGGGACCACTGGGGTCCACAGGCTTGCCTTTTTTAACCCTCTTGTTATCAGTGTTAGGCCTATCTGCCCCATCCCACCCATATCCTGTTAATTGAGTTTGAGGTGGATATGGTTTAATGAAGCAATGTGAAAATTTGAACAGCATACCATTAAAATCTTGGTGAGAAATAACCTGCTAGTTTGATGTGTTAGACTGTGTGAAACTTGCTGGTTTCACAGAAAGCAGGCAGAAGTTTTTGTGCAATGAGTTTCTTTGAGATACCTATGAAAACAAATATACAGAGCTGAGTCACAGGTTTGAACCCACAAGCTGCATGCGAAGTCAGCTGAAATAGCAGAGTTTCATCTCATTTCATTGCAAAACTATGTGAAACCATGAATGATTTTGATGCAAAGTTATGAACTAGATCAGATTCGATCTAAAGGTTTAGGAACCTTCATGAACTTTTTGATGAACATGCGCAGAGCTTTAAATTTACAGTAAACTAGGTAATCTTTGTGTGGTTTGGGAAATGTATTCAACTGTTCTAGTTCCAAGATGTATTTTGGATAAGAAAGTGTTATTACTACACATGCTAAAAATAGCAAAGAACTGTTCTAACAGTATTTTTCCCTACAAGTTAGTATTTGACAAAATTCTCCTAGTTTTGATAGAAAATGTCATTCCAGCTCCCAATGGTGGCCAGCAGAGCAGTGGCTTCTGCCAATGTATGGGACAGTCTGTTCCTTTTACCATGTATCCTAGAGAGCATTTTAAATCACTGTTTAGGAGATGCAGACACTAAACCCAGTAAAAATCTAATGTTTGAAAATTTATTGCCAAGTGTCACCTTTGTAATGTGCTTCTTTCCTGCCTCAGGCATGATATTCCAGATCAATTCCCAAACCTAGGTTAGCAATGCAATTCGCAATATTGACAATTCAAGCAGTAATCACACAAGTATAATGCACCATGTCTGTTCCAGTAGTCTGACATTTGGCAAGTTTACTAAGACCATAATAAAAATATATTACATTAGATACGCTTCCCTTAATTCATTATGGAAGCAGCTTTGGAAATAGAAATTGAACTTCTGAAATTGATTAGATTGTTTTAATTTAATAGCATGGAGATTGTGTGGACCCAACTGGATAGCTGTTGTTCCAGAGAGATGTCAAACTAATTTAGTGGTCATAAACCCTTTATTTTATAGAGCATCTTCTATTCTCAGGTAGTAGGGTCAAGTCAGGAGAACCACCTAAAGTCTAACACTTGTGTTCAAAAGCAAAGCAACCATTCTTAACCAAATGAAAGCTATGGCTTATTCTAAGAACATTATTTCTGAGCACGACTTATTTCTATTCTATGTCTCTCTAGTTTATATTTTGAAAATGTTACACCCACCTATAAGCTTTACATACTAAAGCAGAAACCAACATGGCCTGGACAAATAAGCAAGATCTGGGAATTAGGAAATCCTGAATCATCATCCCAGGCTTGTCACTAACTTGTATGGCTTTGGGAAGGACACTCCAGTTCGGATTCAGTTTCCTCATGTTTAAAATGTGTAACATTTTCTTCCCCATCTTAAGGCTGTGAGAATTAGCTAATGCTTATACAAAGCTATGAATATGAAAAGTGCTAAGTACTGTGATAATAATGAAAATGGAGCTAGTTACTTCACCATTCAGGAATGGACACTCCTCTTCTACAATAGCTACAGGCAACAGAGAATTTGTAACATATACATAACAGACAACTGTGGTGTGGCTTGTTTGTGGTTAAATCACACATATGGAGCATGAGAAATAGAACTCAGAAATTCTGCTGCAAAAGACATATGTTTCTATCACTTCAGCTAAATGATCTTAGCAGTTTATTAACATGATCATCATTTTTGTAGAGGGGTTGTTATAGTTCTATATAATAGAATTTTTTTATCTTTTTCCTTTAAAGACTACAACTTAGTTTATTTGCATGTAACTTCCTATGTTAAAAAAGTCATTTAGGTTGCATAATCAAGTACTAAGATGGTAGGAAATGCCATATTTATGGTTGCAACCTTAATTCTGCTGCCTTGTGTGTATACATGATGATACACTCTTTAATTACATGATCTGTAGTAACTGATAACCTAAAACTATGAGTTATTACTATTTAAGAATTGACCAGGCATCAAGGCCTTTTAGAAAGATAGAACAGAGGGCTAAGAATAAAAGCCCAAGATTTCTCAGCTAGATTTTTTCAATAATCTGAGGAAACTTAGCTGCAGTCTTTTACAAGAATGTACTGCTGGTACAGCTAAAGAGACTTCCCCTTTTCCCCTGTCTGTAAATAAATAAATGAATTAAAAATTAGATTACTATCTAACATTCAGATATTCTATGATGTGCCAAATACTGTACTAAAATAGGGATCTTGAGGGACTCCATAGTTAAAACAGATATAGAATGAAAAAGTCAACTGTAAGTGATACAGCTTTGGGCAAAATATTACAAATTTTAATATTAGGAGTTGCATTCATATTGATTTATTTAATTTTAAGTGAAAGTGAAGTAGCAAGGTTATATTTGCAATTAAGCATGTTTACACGATCAAGGTAGTGAAATACACCAGTGCAAATAGAGGCAATAAATAAAAGGAACAAAAACCAAATAGCATGTTTATAAGGACACTTGACCACAAAATGGAATAATCAGAGATGTAACTGTTTGGTTAAAAATGCACAAGCTCAGCACAGCTATACATACCAGAAGATTTATACAGTTGTTCCAGCCTGCTGGTGAGTAACAATTCTTGAAGTGACTTTGCTTTGTATAAATGGACTGTTAAAATAAGTTTAAAGAGCACCAGAGAATACGTAGAGACTTTGTATAAATTACATGAACTTTAACCTGAACATTTCTGATGTTAGCAGAGTGCTGATGGAGAAATTGCAGCTTGAGCAAACAGAACTGCCAACATGCTAAAGGAATAAACCACAAAGACCCCATGGAAAATGACTTGTGGAGGTAAGTTTCTGACTGGAGCAAAGCAGCCAGTGTTCAAGGTATGTCCTGAGATGGTTCTACCAATCAATATGACCTCCCTTGTCATATACAAGCTGGTGTGAGACAATGTGTTGCATAAAGAGATTGGAAAATTCTAATCCCAGTTGTAGGAATGCAAAAACTGATGTCTCCTTCCCTGATTGGATGGTGAGAGAGGACAACTCTCATTTTAGTTGAATATTTTGAATCTTCAGGGGAAGTATGTGTCACCTCGGCCACTGCCACTAGGCTCACTCCCTCTGCTGCCTGCTCAACTGGCTCTCCTCTAGACCTTTGCACATATGCGAGTCCCAGTCCCACCCTCCCATCATCCCTCCCTGCAATGTTGTTGTTTTTCTTTTCTGCAGACCTCCTGTAGTAGCCTCACCGACCACAGGTTGGGAACCGCTGATCTCATTAGTAAGGATGTGTACCTCCCTGTGTGTGTTTTAAAGATACTCAGAGTTACTGTGGGCGTTTCCTTGTTTTGTAACATTCCAATTAGGACTGTTGCAATGTAGCTTTATAACTGAATAAGTTACTGTTGTTAACTAAGATTGTAGACTACTGTACATGTGCCTACCATAATTAATGGTTTCATACTACCTTTCAAGTTCTAGGTGTATACAGATGTAAAATGAGACTTAAGTGTGCAAACTTTTTGAACTGCACTCAGTCTGTATAGTCATAAATGTAGGAGTTTAGGTTAGACAGTCAGATCCTGAGTTATCAGACACTAGAAAATAGGTAGCAAGGTTTGCCTACTATAGATTCATTAGAAGGAGACCTTGGTGAATTGAAGGTAAGCAGACAACAAAATAATCCAAATCCTACAAGAAAATTTTTCCTCTGATTGTATTAGTGACACTGGAGTTGATATCCAGTTGGCACAAGTGAAGCACTATTCTGGGGGCTCAGTCAAAAATCTAAACAAAGTCAGCTTTCCATAAGAGTGATTGAGTATAAGTTTTCATTTTCTATTGTGGTTGTGTGATTTTGATTCTGAAAACCTGAATGATTATAGGAACAAATTTTCTAGTTTGTTAGCCAAATCATAGTCCAACACTATTTTTGTCTTCCTATAGCCTATATTATTTGCTGCCATTAAAGATGGCTAACAAATGTCTATAAAACTAAATTAAATGAGTGCTTTCCTTTAGTTAAGAAATCAAAATTAAAAGAACCCTAAAAAAGGTGGTATGGGTAATCACTTAAGCAGTTACTTAACTAAGGTCTGTTTTGTATCTTTCAGATCACATACTATTTTTCACAGGACTTAAGGTACATTAAGTGCTCAAGGTGGATGCAGAATTAAGGTAGCATAGGAAATTGTAAATCTAACAGTTCTTAACCTTTGAGTTCTTGACCCTGAGACCTAAATAACTTGTTTAAACTTGGGTTTTTTTATATAATAAATTAAAAATTATGGGGCATTAAGAGTCTACATTAGGACAGGTCTACATTTAAAATTGTGGACAACCTTGCAATATCACTCAGGGGTGTGAATTTTTTATACCCCTGAGTGTCATAGTTAAGCTGACCTAACTCCCAGCGTGGACAGCAACAAGTTGATGGAGAAAGTCTTCCATTGTATCTCAGAGGGATGAATTAATGACAGCAACGGAAAAACCCCTTCCATCGCTGTAGGAAATGTCTACACTACAGTGCTACAGTGGCACAGCTACACTGCAGTTGTACTGCTATAGCACTTGTAGTGTAGACATAGCCTTAATAAATCCAAGTAGTAGTAAGTCAAAGAATTCTGGAGAGTCCAATTTAATGGAATATACACATTGAGAGGGCCACACACATACACAAAAAAAGTTACTCTAACCAAGAAACAGCCCTCAATTTGGCAAACTGTGTCTAAAACTGAACTTATCTTTCCTCTCAAATCATTGGCTGTCACTGTTGACAATATCATTATCTTTTCTATCATCTAAACCCCCACATTTAGTGTTACCTTAGACTACTCTTTCCTTTTATGTCAAATCTACATAATTGCTAAATCCGGTCACATCTTTCACTACACCACCTTCAAAATGTGTGCTCCCTCAATCGTATAGTCAAATTATCCATCATCTTCCTATTTACCAGTTTGACTAAATACCCTGAGCCAATATTCTTTCAAACTCTTATTACACATTTAATAAATGATATATAAAACAATGCATAGAACAATATCTTATAAATACAATACAAAGCAAAGTTAAGGCTGGGCAGGCTTTATAAGTTGGATAGGTGACAGTGAGTGATGAATTATAATATATGGTTTTGGGCAAATGGTTAGATCACATTACTGTTTATTTACAGAAATCCTAATGTTTGTTTTTTTAGAAAGTCAAATTTTTGTTGAGAAAATGTAACTAGTTTGGGGTGTTACTTGGAGCCCTTGAAACACACTTTCACCTATAACTTTTTAAAAATGAAGTGTTTTTGTTTGCAACTGTAATTTATGGTAATAGAAAACAAAATAATCAGAAACATTAAGCAAGTCAGATTTCACTTACTGGAGGTCAATGCAATACTCAAACACTAAGTTAGTACGTTACAAGTTCTCAGTTCCTTGTTGCTGTATGTGACCTTGGTGAACATAGGAAGTGCTAATGTGTCACACCAACTTCCACGATGAAAAGTGAGGCTAAGATGCCATCTCACTTGAATAATGTGAATAATTTTATCTTACTCGATGATTACTATGTCAAGCGTTACACATTACCATTGGAGATTATGAAGCTTGTGGGAAAGGTTAGTGGCCTAGCTTCCACAGTTACTTTTCTGTTACTGAGCAGAACAGCTACTTCTTTGCATGTTCTTAAAAGGAGAAAAAAAAATTCTAATTTTTTCTTCGCTGTTAAGCAGACGAGTTTAAATTTTACATACTAAAAATAAAAAAGAAATGAGCAGAAGTTAGACACAGCAGACGCAAAATATCAGCAAAACCCAGCTATGTTAACCACAGGAATTCTCCATGGAAACCTAAATTGGGCATACTCGTATACCCACTTTAATTATATGGAAAGCTCTGGAATGGAAGCAGTGTGCACTGAGGCTATTAATGTCTTTCAAACATTTCTTGAAATATATCCAACCAGGTCTCTGAGCGGCATAAGATGCCGTACTCTTTCATTTACATAGAAAGCAGCGAAATCTCTCTTATGATGCGACACTATGAACTCTGAAATTGTAATCACAGTGTAATCATGCTTGTAACTGTTCCTTTGTTTTACAGTCTGTATAACTAAAATCTCTCATATGCTTTGGTGATAGCCGGGTAATAAACTGCAAAGCCATTTGATAAACTGCATATATCAGACCGCTGACAGTCTCGCCTGCACTTCGCCTACCTCTTGTCTGCCTTGGAGCACTCCTAACATTCCAAATTTCTGAGCATGTACAAACAACTGCCATTTTAAAAAGCAAAACAGCAGCAACCCAACAGAGAAAGGTTTCCTGCTTTCATCAAAATGAGGAATTTGCCTTAAAAATTACATTGTTCTGAGATAATTTATTTAGTCCTGGCCCAGTGACAGGTTTAAGGTCGAATATCTTGCAGTCCATCAGAGTTAGCAATGGGAGTGCTACACAATGAAATCCCCTTTTGGACCTAGAGTATAAGGCTTTGGGATTTGACTGTGGTCTGCATGCATTAAGTGAACATTGCAGTTGCAGCTCTGCAGACAATTCTGGTGTAACTGAATATATAACACCATCTTGATGCCCAAGTAATTTTTTACATCTGGAATACACAATGGCAGAACGGAGCAACTTTGGTAACCGGAGTACTAAAAGAGTGGACTTCACAGTCACACTCCTCCCCCCCCCCCCGTGCATTCTTGGCTTTGAAGCAGCTACTCCCAGAGCTATTGTAATTCCTGACTTGGTTTTCTCACTAGTGTGAGGAATCTGGAGAAGTACCACATGGGGAAAGAGATGGGAAAAAGTTGATCCTAAGAAAAATATTGACTAAATCCTCACAGAAAAAGAATGTTTCTCTGTTAAAGCTCTCACTCTAATGCCATGACACTGTAAAGGTCCTTCAAATCTAAATGATACTTAAGTACTAACCTGCAAAGACCCTCACCCACTGCTGACGAGCACTGGCTCAATGTTGAAGAGACCCAGTTTTACCAGACAAATAGTCTTCTCACACGCTCTGCCAGGTATTTGGAATGATCTAAATAACCCATTCAATCAATGCTTTGCCACTTGTGAGTAACATGGCTTCCCAAATGCAATGACAACTTTCTCTCTCTCTTATATAGATGTTACCTCTCTTTAAGAAAAAACATTTAGAAAATTTTCATAAATATTTGCACCTTTAAAGCCATCTACCTTATTAGTAGAGCTGGCTGGCTGATAAGAAAAATTATTTCCTCCTTCCCACTCCATTTTTGTTGAAATTTCATATTGACAGAATTTTCCCCAAAATGTCTACCTACTTCCATAAATACCATCAATTCCCACAGAGTTCAATGAGTTGTGAGCGCTCAAACGGGAGGCCTTAGCATATTGCAAGAAAGGGCCTCATATTATAAAATGTTAGATGAGATGTGACAATACTTGAGCATAATGCAGAACTTTTTTGAACTCGGTAAAGTCATTCCCTTTAATGGGTTCCATGTTTTGCATTTGGACATGAACATGAATACACACCCAAATCACTTCTTTTCCTCTGATATATTCAACTATTAACAAATCCAATTTACTCTTTTAAAGATACCTTTCAAAATACAGAGTTTTTTTGTGCTTTGTTTTTTTTAACTAAACACACATTTGCTAGTACAGTATTATGGCTGGAACCATAATGACTTGAACTGGTCAACACATACACTGGACTTTCTCAGGCTTCCTGTGCAGAGATAGTCTGTGTGCATCTGAAGGAAGAACTTACGCCCTTGCATTGGGGATTTTTAAATCTGCCAAAAGCATAATATCTTGTGGGTGCTGGGGAGTGGGGTAGGGAGGCACACCACTTCCTACTTGGTTCAGAAGTCATTGGTAGTACTCCCCACCAGTTCAGTCTGATCAGCCCAACCTGCCTCTTCTGGAGCTGCTAATGCTCCTGGTGATACAACAGCCATCTTCCTTGGACTACTCTCCTAAGAGTGGCAGATGAATTATGACCACCCCTTGAGAGGGTGAACTGAGAGGGAAAAGGCTCCTTGCATTATTTCCCTACTCTAGCACACCCATGCAGGAGTGGCCATAATTTGACAAATCTCTAACCATAGCAACATGAACACCACCAATCAAATTTCTATTCAAAGGAATTGCTCAGTTTTTTTCCTCCAGTGCTACTTTGAAAAACGTCTTTGCTGATGCTGTCCTGTTTACCTAACGCACACAATTACAGAACATGCTCTTAGCACAAGTACAGAGTAGGCTGGGACATTAACAATGCTACAAATTCTGTGGAATTGGATTGTTTTTGGCTTGGTCAAAAAAGCCACCTTTCTTTCAGGTAAAAAGTCAAGAAGCCTTCCCAAAGGTTTTGCAAATGCATTTGTTATAGCAATTAATGAAAAAGAAAACTATATGAAGATGATAAAATGTGACTACTATCACCACATGCTGTAAGGAATCACAAAAAGACCTTTAACACACTCCTCTGGACACTTAGGAAATCAAAAATGCTGTCTGGAGTGACATTCTGGCTTTCAATAAGCTGTCTGCTTAGTGTGTGCCTGACATTTTGAGAGAGAGAAAAACCCAACACCAAACCAGGTCAGGTTACTTCAAATTATAGGCAATGGATGCTTAAAGGATTCCATCATGCTTTTTAGATACAGACTCAAATTGGGTGCAATACACAAATGAACTCCCCCTGGGGGAGCCCTACAAACAATTTTATAAAAGCAGAGCACCAGGAACCACTAGAGAAGCTCTGGAGGGGATGAGTGCCCCATATGGTTGCCTAACTATACTAATAGAGTGGATTGGGGCAAAAAGTTAGGGACATAGGTATGAAGCAGGCATGTTAGGCAATACCTAAAAACACTGATGTGTTGCCAATTAGAATGCCAGGACACTTTAACACCTGCAGACATCAGAGGTTGTAATGCAGGATTGGGCCATGCATCTGCCCTCGAATAATGAAACCTTAGTGGATTGGGCGAAAGCAGGCTCCTCAAATTGTCTAATCCCAAACATTAAACCTTTTAAGCTCCATCCATAACTAACTATGGCTTAGAAGTGTTCAGTTTATTCCAGCTGATTAAGACAAATGGCATTCTTTAGTCTGATTGGCTGGATTTACTTACTGTTTCCATTGCAAAGTGGACACCACATTCCAAAAAGTTATTTACCCACCAAAAAAAAAAAAGTAGATTTTTCAAAAGGTAAAATATTCAAAGATGAGTCGTAAGTTTCCAGGGATAATAGATTTACTTAATAATAATACAGAAACCAGCAGGAAAACAGCTTTTTTGGACATATTTGTCGGTTAGAACCACACTCATCACCGCCGAGCACTTAATACTCTTGATGTGCAATTAGCCAATGATCATTGCATTCTATGCCCATATCTTCCTATGCAATCACTTCATAATAAATCCTCAATAATTTTTAGCCCATTTTATGAGCTTTTCAATTTAGGAAGTAGTATTTCTCAACAGATAATAGCTCACAGGAGAGCACCATTTCAAGTCTTATTAAATCCAGAAGGTTACTGAATTTTTTAGTCTTGCTGTTTACAGACTTAACTGTTATTTACCATCATATTATTCTCTGGCTATGTTGGTGACCAAGGCAAATGCTTATTTTTTGGGAGCAAATATATTCATCAGAGAAATCAAGCTTGTGGTTAAAAAGTACAGTTCTCATGGTTGCAGTCAGCAGATACATACTCAATTATAAAAACAATCCAGTATATTACCATTCCCAAGTATTTATAGTCCTTTGGGATAAAATCATGTTTTATTATATAATTGGGTTGAGATTTTCAAAGCTGAGCAGGGGATTTAGGCACACAATGCCCATATAAATGAATGGGAGTTGAGTGGCTAAATCCCCCTAATGGCTTTGAAAACCTTTAACTCAGTGGTTCTCAATCAGGGATTTGTGTACCCCTGGGGGTACGTAGAGGTCTTCCAGAGGGTACATCAACTCATCTAGATATTTGCCTAGTTTTACAACAGGCTACATAAAAAGCAGTAGTGAAGTCAGTACAAACTAAAATTTAACACAGACGATGACTTGTATATATTGTTCTATGTACTATTCGCTGAAATGTATGTACGATATTTATATTCTAATTTATTTATTTTATAATTGTATGATAAAAATGAGAAAGTAAGCAATTTTTCAGTAACGGTGTGCTGTGACACTTGTATTTTTATGTCTGATTTTGTAAGCAAGTCGTTTTTCAGTGAGGTGAAACTTGGGGGTAACACAAGACAAATCAGACTCTTGAAAGGGGTACAAGTAGTCTGGAAAGGTTGAGCATCACTGCTCTAACTTAAGCTAACATCACACATAGTATTTTCCACGTACCTGCCTGGCCTATCTCAAATTACTTTTTACAGAAATTATATAATTTTAGCATGCTCATTTAGTTCAAATTTCAAGATGCAGAGTACAAACTTGATTCCAGAACCTCCTTAAGGGCCATATTCTGATATCACTTTCTGTGCAAAATTTCCATTGTTTTTCAAGATTAGTGTAGGGATCTAAACTGTCAAAAGTTGCTGCTAAATATCTAAATGTAAAAGGTACTTCTAAGATCTTAGGGAAGGGCATTTCAGAAGTTACATGCTATCAAGGCTAAAATCCTGTCATGGGAAAAAATACTGGCAAAACTTGCTGTACTGCTACATACCTATAGAACCAAAAGCCTTTTCCCTTTCAAGATGACAAGATGTTAGATGTTAGTCAAATACAGTGCATGGGAGCCAGTCTCTGGTTAGAGCTTTATACATTCCATCCAGAACTTTAAGATGTAAATGCATCCCAACATACAACCAGTGCAGAAAATTAAGCAACACCTGTAACTCATCTGTGCCTAGGGTAGCCATCTGAAAATGCCAAGGTCAGGGCAGGCTGCAAAAGGAAAGCAGATTCTCCCAAACTGGTGGCTAACCCTGCAGTAAATTCACCAACCAGGCATAAACAGTGCTTCTGATCCCCCACACTGTTTATTAAGAAGCTAAAAACACAAAGATACGTAGCTCTATTACATTTCAGCCCCTGGCTCCCAATCAGCCACTAGGTCCATTAAAGGAATAAATTATTAAAATGCTATTCCCTTTATCAAAAAGGTTCTTCTGATGCCCAATAATCCAGACAGCATCACAATACCTAAATCCCTTACGGATCTGAGCCAAAGTCACTATGGCTTGTATTATAACTGCTAAGTCAGAAAGAGGATGTGTGTGTGTGATTGCATTCTGGTATGTTCAGACAATAAGCATTGTTGCTTCACTCGGAGGAGACCATGAACAACTCAGTGAATTACAGATTTCCTTGCATGAATCAACAAGTCTGGAGAAAACAAAAACAAAGAGTGGGACTTTGCAATTGAATATCAGCTGTTGGCAACCAGGCATTGATATTTTTTGGCCTAGTAACTGCTCAATCATTAAATCAGACAGTAGAAGGAACCTATGGAAGAGTAAGAGCCCCCCTTGCCTATTGTCTGTGTAACAGCAAAGGAGACCATAAAAGTGACTCCCAAACTGTGGGTCGTGACCCCAAATGGGGTCGTGCCATCAGCAGATGGGGTCACAGCAATCCCAATGTGGAAGATGCCATTTTGTTCCGGTCACACTGTGAAGAGCAAAATGGTGTCCTTCATGCTGTCTGGGGTCCTGGCGGGAAATACTTAATTAAAATAGGTGATAATAAAAGTTTGGGAACCCCTGCCATAGGAGGTGATAATTACACTGGTAGGCAAAGTAGCATATAAATAATCATAGTTAATCATACTAGACGTTCTGTGAACTCAAATACAGACATCTTTCAGAACAAAAGATATGCCCCATAACAATAAAACTGTACAGCTGTATCTTGATACATGAGCTTTCATACCACGTGTCTAACAACTCTCCTCAATCCTAACTCCCCACACCCAGGCTTTTCCTTTGCTCCGTCTAACCTGTTGTCCCATCCCCTGGCCCCATCATTTCCTGACTCCTAGCTCTTCCTCAGTCGCTCTCTCTTGATTTCATAGAATTGTAGGACTAGAAGGGACCTCAAGAGGTCTTCTAGTCCAGTCAACTGCACTCAAGGCAGAACCAAGCATTATCTAGACCATCCATGATAGGTGACTGTCCAACCTACTCGTAAAAATCTCCAATGACGGAGATTTGCTCCTCCCCTTCAGTTTTCAAGAACGATCTGGTTACTTCTACATAGAAATGCTGCATATTCCCATTACCCTAATTCTCTCTTGGATCCCCCCAAATCTTCTAATTTCTCTGCTCTGTTAAAACTGATCTTACTAAAGCCTCTAAAGACCAACCTTAAAAAGCTCTTCTCTATTCTCAACCTTCAAAATATAAGATCAAAGCACTTTCCTCTGGTTTAATTTTTTTACTGATGTTCTGTGGTGTCATTACTAATTCGATCATACTGGAATGATTGATTAATAGGCTGGCACAGCACATTGTGTCAGACTACTTTTTTGATATTTAAACATAAATTGACTATTTCTTTCCACTGGAATGTGCCTCTACAATTTACTTACAAAATGATCCTTTCTGCTTTGTTATTAAAACAAGGAATGAAAAAAATTAAAAAGTTAATAATTCGGAAAAGGAAAGCCTACCTGGGGCAGCTGTCCCAAGTAATGGAGGGTGAGTTTCTTTGGCTCTAGATAAAGAATCTCTCCAAGCTCCTGGTATGGTTTCCAGCTGGGTGTCCAATAACCATGCTGAGTGAGTTGCTTGTGCCTCCTGTGGTAGTTCTCCCAAAACACTTGCTCCCGTGTGGATTCCCAGCAGTTATAAATGGTGCTGCTTCTAGCCTGGACTTTTGCACCTTTCTGTGTGGGGATGGGCAAAGGTCTTATGAGCACAAAATAACGAGGGTCCAGAGTCTTAGTGTTCCCAGGCATCCTGACCTTGCTGTTCATCAACCTGTTGGCTACTGCACTGGTCCTTGGGTGGGACCCTGGTGCTTCCACTGCTCCTATGAGTGATTCTGATCCCCTGCCTTTCACCTCCAAGCAACCCCTGCAGCAGAACACAAAGTCCTTAAGACCAACAATCACCTGCTGCACAGACCCCAGAGCAGATCCTCCTTTTAATTTACAAGGTAACGCAACAAAAGCATCTGCCACTAAATAATAGGGGATACAAACCCAACCCACTCTGCAGTGCCTCTGCCCGTGGGGATAAACCATTAAATGAACAAATCCACAACCCCACTCCACTAAACAAACCAACAGGCCAGAGAACCACAAGGCCTTGGGCTGAACAGAAAGCTCTCTGGGATCCCTCTGAACAGCTTTACTCATTCATTTCTAAAGACAGGATAAAAACCCATCTCCTTTGGCTGGAATCCTAACAAAGACAGCTGGTAGGCCCTCAGCCCAGGAGCTGCCCCCACCAGCTCAGGAACAGGGATCCATGCAGTTCGGAGACACGGACCCTACAGGGTTAAGGAACTGATGCCCCCTTTCACTGGGCCCTCCCCAGCCCCCTGGAATCCAGAAGCTGAGCCCCACCCGCAGTGTCCAGGAGCTGAGTCCCCTGCCACTGCCCCCCCAACGGCCCCCAGAACCTGACCCCTAAGTCCAGGAGCTGAGCCCCCCTTCTCCACTGCCCCCCCAGCCCAGGAGCTGAGCCCCTCGGAGTTTAGGAGCTGAGCCCCCTTCCCCTCCCCTGACCCCTCAGTTTAGGAGCTGGCCCCCCCCGCCCCGGAGCGGCCCCCCTTCTCCTCCCCT